>JAJOOS010000167.1:0-31576 GCA_029582725.1 Solanum chiquidenum
GAATATAATCATGAGTTAAAGTAAAGTCTAAACCATTTTCCTCGTGGGATCGACCCCAACCTACAAGTTGGGTTCTGTACTTGATAACGATCGCTTATGCTTCTGTAAGGAGGTGTAATTTGAGCGTATAAGTAGACTTGACATAGAGTAGGTGAGGAATTGAGATGTTAGGTGTAATGAATATGAGTAGTACAAGTGAAGGATCCTAACTTTTAGATAAGGGCAGTGAAGTATGTCTATGTCATAAGAGTAACAAGAACATTAAAAGTTTAATGACCCGAGCCTACACCCTGGACGTGGCCAAAACTCCAGAACATTGTTTGTCCCTAAGTGAACCCTCATCCTGGCTAACTACAAGCAGAAGACTAACTTAACCATACAAAGCTTAAAACAGAATAAAATTCATTTAAACTCAAATAATTAACTCAGAATATAATCGTATATTCAAATAGCCAAAACTAGGCAACTCAAGTCTTTAAAACATTTAACAAGATAAATGAAACAGACTTCTAAAACTCTATTGTCTATCTCTGAAGCCTCTAACTGACAAAGATGGAAGTCGGGACAAGGCCCACAACATCCTAACAACTGATATAACTGAATTTACAAGTGGAACCCTCCGGAAGCAAGGAGGCTCACCATAGCTAACTCGAACTCCATGTGGTATCAACGAAGATCCTGTTGATGAACCTAAATACATGTATTTGCATCATGAAATGATGCAGGCAAAATGGCTCAGTACGTGGAATGTACGAGCATGTAAGGGGAATTCTAAAACATAAACATAGGGTTGACCTTGATAAAAAGGAAACATGCTTACCTTTTCTGAACTCGCTCAACTTAACTCAACTCAAGAATAAGATACTCAACTCAATGATACTCAACTCAAGATACTCAACTCTGGATACTCAACTCAATATAAAGCAATAATAAAAGATGCAATTTATGGAAAGCTTTTAAAACAGTAGAAAGCAACTCATTGTATTTAAGAATACAATATACTCAGTTTGTATGCAAGGATAGAATATAAACTCTTTTTGTATATGAAATTACAAAATAAACTCTGTGTATATAAGAATACAAAATATCTCTGTGGGAGTTTGTCTAACCGACAACCATCACTTATGACATACGTGATGATACAACGTTTTGCCTCACGCTGCCAAGATTGTCCTATACCTTGGCAGGGGTATAGAACCAGACTACTAAGTGGATCCACTAGTCTATGCTAAAAAGAATTAAGGAACCATCTAAGAAGTATGACCCTTTCTGCCCATGTTGGCTACATGGTTTATGGGGGTTGTGAGTTATCTGAACTTTCCCTCACATCGGTGCTCAATACTACTCACAAAATATACTAGCTCATATGTTTAAAAAGATAACTTTTTCTGTGGTTTGAGATTGTTACTCAAAAATATATCTCCTAAAATAGATGGTACTCAAACTGCTTAAAACTCTTTTAGAAATCTCAGCTTCCTCTCATCTTAAATGTGAAAACATTTACTCTTGTGAATACTTAGTTCTCCTAAATCATTTTAAAGAAATGAAGTCAACTCTGCTCTTTATCAAAAACATTTCTAAATCATATTATAATATGATCATTGATGACTCAGGAAGTCATACTACATAAACATTGATGGTATATATATATACCATACTGCTCATATATTGATGGCATACTCGATTGTCATACTAATCATGTTTCAGAAAACTCTTTTCTCAAAACGCATCTTTACTTTCTCAAAACGCATCTTTACTTTCTCAAAACGCATCTTTACTTTCTCAAAACTCAGTTTAAGAACTCAAGTGTTGGCTTTATAAATCTTTTAAAAATTTGTAACTCAAATCATAGGGTTCATGTGGAATTATTTACATGAACTACTCAACTTAGGGACCTTAATAACAATAAAGAACCTCAGTACTCAGAACTCAAGACTCAATGATACTAGTCATCTCTAGACTGCTCGACTTATAGGGTTCATGTGGAATTATGGGCATGAACAACTCAACTCAAGGGCTTCATGGGTAACCTGTAGTAGCCCCATGATTAGGAATATAATCCCAAAATGATTAGGAACTCAATAATCGAGACTTAGAACTTGAAGATACTACTCCTCTCAAAGAAACTCAACTAATGGAGTTCATGCGGAATTTATTGGCATGAACGACTCGACTCAAGGGTCTAAATAACAATATGGAACCCAAGTATATGACTCTTGTCATTCTCATACATACTTTCTCATAACTTAGCTCAAATCGACAGTTGATCTCAAAGGATTCACAAATGAACACAAAGATTTTCTTGAACTCTACTTTTAACTCATTCTTGAATTTGAATTATAAATTCAAGAGTTATGAGTCATGATATAAAAGATCTCAATAACAATATAGCAATTCAATAATTAGGAATAGAACTTTTAAAAGACACATGAACTCAATAACTCAAAGTCAACTTATCTCAAGAATACTTACATCTAGGGAAAGTATCCTAGATTACTCTTTTACTAATCTAAAAGTAGATGTAGGGTGTGAGGACGAACTAGTCCAACACTATGATAGCCTTATATACCTGAAAGAACAAGGTTCTTCAAGAATCTTGAAGAAGAACTTGATTAAAAGCCTTGAAACCTTAGCTTGAAGGTAAACGATCAACAAAATATTTCTTGAGATTCTTGAATTAGTTTCTTGAAATCTCTATGACCAAGAACTATAATTTTCATTAGTGATTCATAATTGTATGGAGGATTTTGAGTTGAAAAAGTGGAATTCTTGGAGAAAGACTTACCTTGAAGAAGAATCTTGAAAAAGATTGAAAGAATCTTTAATGGAGTCTTGTACTTTGATTTTTTTCTTAAGGTTTTGCCCTAGGGTTTGAGAGATAAGAGAATGATGGATTAAAAGATAAAAATCTGATTGTTTTGAGCCTTTTATTAGACAAGAAATTTGTTTAGGGTTTTCTTGGAGGTACAAAATTTAAAACAACCCTTTTTAATGTTTTCCGTTGGCTAAATTCGTAACAGCAATGTATAAGGTTACTAAAATAGTCATAACGTTTTACTCATAAATTGGATTGACTCGAAATTGGTGGCGTTGGAAAGTAGATTGAAATACCTTTAATTTAATAGGTTATGGCTCATGTAACTTTTTATATTCTAAGAGATATAGTTTTTTGAAGTTGACCCAAATAGAATCATACATCAAAATCGAATCGATGAGGAAGCTTCAAGAACACTTATCAAGAACTTATCAAGAAATTAAATTGCTCAATAATTATGGACAGATTCGCAAAAGAAACTCATGATTGGCGTGTGGGTGTATGAATCCAATACTATGGAAACTTACATACCTCTTAGGGATTAAACCCATGGCGAAAATCCGCAACAAAACTCAAGAACCTCGACGAATGCTTCTTTTCTCCTCTTTTCTCCTCTTTTCTCTTCTTTTCTCTTCTTGAACTCTCAACTAAAACCCTAGGCTTATATTAGGATTATAAAACTGAACCTAATCAGATTAGACCCCTAAAACCTTTCAAAAAATGAATTAAATCTGATTTGGTAAGGAAAAGACCAATTTAAAATACCTCTCACTATTTTTGGGTAACTTTCCTTAACTGGACAACATAACTTCAAAAGGACATATCTCACTCATCTAAACTCAATACTTAGTAAACTCGGTGGTTTTAGAAAGATAATTCAAAGACCTTTCATTATCTATCTTGTAGCCCGCCTAACTCATCCTGTACTGTGAGTGACAGTTATTTGAAGTGACCCAAATCTCATAACTTAAGCATAACTTGCAAAATTTTAGATTTTGCTATTTTCAATTTAGTTCTTTTTGGAACTCAAGGTGCTACATCTAGTGACCTTAACACTTAAGAATTTTAAATTCCTCGATAAAATCTCACTCACTACGAAGAACGGTTCGAGTCTTGGTTCAAAAAATTTCTAGGGTGTTATAGCATCTCCCCCTTGGGATCATTCATCCTCAAATGACGGCTGGACTAGGTATGGAATGGGGTTACCCTTACTAAGGTCTGCGTCTAATGGTATTATCTTATTATATTCAAGCTTAACCCAAATCCTTAAGTTTGGGTGCTATTCTTCTCTATAGGGAATCTCATCCCAAGACTATTACTCTTTACCACCACATTGGGCTCATATCAAGAACCACCTAATGCTTAAAAACACCACATTCAAGCCTAGTACTCTAAAAACTCCATGTACTCCTACTAACCAACACATGCGGAACCAACTAAGGGCTATCATTGAACTATTTCTCATAGTAAAACCTCATTCTCCTTTTCCTCCTCATTTATAACCTTAGATGGAATTATCACACCATCACTATTACGATAAGAACATCAACCTCCTCTTTCTAACATCACTATATTACTAAAATGACCTTCGAAAGGATATCTCCCATACTCTTTGGAACTCATTACTATCTTACTCTCAAACACTTGACTTTATTTCTCATCTCGTCATCTCCCCATTAGGTCTAAAGCTGACACTTGAAAGCTATGAACCTATTCCAACATCTCTAAATGGTCTACATCCTCTTTTAATCTAACACTCGGGAGAAGCTTATCTCATCACTACTAAACTCTCCATAAGCAGGTACTAAGACCTTTTTCTAAGGTGTTTCTCTTAACCTCTTCTGATTACATACCCTCTCGGTACACCTCTTAATGCTCTTGTTACTCTTGTGACTTAGCCACACTTCACTACCCTTATCTAAAAGGTAGGGTCTGTCACTTGTACCACTCATATTTATTGCAGCTAAGCACCTCACTTCCTCACCTACTCTATGTCAAGTCTTCTAGATCAAATCTCAAGACTAACATCATCACCCTCATGGTGCCATCCTTCTGATCAAGATACTCATCTCCAATTCAAGCTTAATGTTTATTCCTAAATATGAATATCAACATGCTTGCTCGCTTACTGTACTAACTTACAACTACTGGAAACAAATTAAGAAACACTCGTCCACTAGGACCTTATGACAAGTAGTCAATCCTTACCTCTTAGCCTCTACACTTACAATTTACCATCTCATTCCACCTCACAACTTAAATACTATTTACTCACTTACTGCGCATTTTCTCTCAAATAGTTCTATCATCCTCTAAATACCACGGGGTTCCCCATTATAAAGTTCATAAGCCTAGCTTAGATCTATCACTTTATGAATACTCTGTACTTCTATTCAACACATGCATTTAGTCTCCTCTAACACGATGACACCTTGACATCAACTCTGTTCTAGTTAAGAATAAACTCTAACTCATCTTGACTAGCAAGTCATACTCTACCTTCTATCATGAGTTCTTCACAACTCATTACTTCTTAGTCTACCCATAAGGGAAAACTCCTCATCAAAAACTTATTGGGTGCATGATTGAAATAACATAATCTACCCCATCACTATCTCCCTTTCATAGATCTCTATACCTCTGCATACTTTCCTCTAACTCTGGGGACTTTCACTACTATTGCTCGCAGTCTCGTAACTCAGGCTACCTCTTCGGGTGAAAATACTACCCAAGCTCTAAATATAATTCCTCATAAGGATCTCAGCTGAAACACGACTTAGGGAAAAGAGTACAACTCACTTTTAACTGAAATGTATGATTCATATGAAGGCATTACTCTGAAACTCAATATTTAACTCACTCATGGGCTTCTCTCCTACCCCTCTGGAGTCACATGACTTTCTCAATACTTTTCCTAAGAATAAATCATCCATAAGGATCTTGGGATTTACTTTTCAACCTCCTCAAGTATGATGGGTAGTCGAATGAATCTGAGAAATGCACGAGTATGAATAAATCTCTATGACATAACTTGATTGTACGTCTAAGAGTATGAAAGAAGGGAAGCTTTTCTTTAATGTTTGTAGTCCCTCATTTATAGAAGTGGGGCCCTCACAACCATAAGCAAGACCCTACTTACATGACTTCATAGACACACTAGGAAACTTGAACTCTGTGCTCTGATACCAAGTTTGTCACGACCCAAGCCTACACCCTGGATGTGACCGACACTCGAGAACCATTGTTGGTCCCCAAGCGACCCTCATCCTTGTTGACTACAAGAAGATGACTAACTTAAGCATAAAATGCTTAAGACAAAATAAAATTCATTGTAACTCAAATAATTAACTCAGAATATAATCGTATATTCAACTAGCCAAAACTAGGCAACTCAAGTCTTTAAAACAATTAACAAGATTATTGAAAAAGACTACTGAAACTCTATTGTCTATCTATGAAGCTTCTAACTGGCAAAGATGGAAGTCGGGATAAGACCCACGACATCCTAACAACTTATATAACTTAAAGTACAAGTGGAACCCTCCGGAAGCAATGAGGCTCACAATAGCTAACTCAAACTCCATGTGGTATCAATAAAGCTCCTGTTGATGACCCTGAATACCTATATTTGCATCATGAAATGATGTAGGCCAAATGGCTAAGTACGTGGAATGTACGAGCATGTAAAGGGAATTCTAAAGCATAAACACACGTTTGAACTTGATAAAAAGGAAACATACTTAACTTTTCTGAAATAACTCAACTCAAATCAACTCAAGAATAAGATATTCAACTCAAAGATATGATAGTCAACTCAAAGGTACTCAACTCAAGATACTCAACTCTGTATACTCAACTCAAATATAAAGCAACAATAAGAGATGCAATATATGGAAAGCTTTTAAAATAGTAGAAAGCAACTCAATGTATTTAAGAATACAATATACTCAGTTTGTATGCAAGGATACAATATAAACTCTATTTGTATATGAAAATACAAAATAAACTCTGTGTATATAAGAATACAAAATATCTCTGTGGGAGTTTCTCTAACCGTCAACCATCGCTTATAGGCTATGTGATGATACATTATTTTGCCTCACGCTGCCAGGGTCGTCCTATACCTTGCCAGGGGTATAGAACCTAGCTACTAAGTGGATCCACTAGTCTATGCTAAAAAGCATTAAGGAATCATCTAAAAAGTATGACCTTTTCTACCCACGTTGGCTACATGGTTTATGGGGGCTGTGAGTTATCTGAACTGTCCCCCATATCAGTGCTTAATACTACTCCCAAAATATACTAGCTCGTATGTTTAAAAATATAACTTTTTCTGTGGTTTGACATTATTACTCAAAAATCTTTCTCTTAAAAGAGATGGTACTCAAACTGCTCAAAACTCTTTTGGAAATCTGTGTTTCCTCTCATCTTAAATATGACACATTTACTCTTGGGAATACTTAGTTTCCATATATCATTTTAAAGAAAATGAACTCAACTCTGCTCTTTCTAAAACACATTTAAAAATCATATTATATTATGATCATTGATGACTCGGGAAGTCATACTGCATAAATATTGATGGTATATCTAGATGTCATACTGCTCATACAGTGATGGCATACTCGATTGTCATACTAATCATGTTTTAGAAAACTCTTTTCTCAAAACTCCTCTTTACTTTCTCAAAACTCAAGTGTTGGCTTTATAAAGCTTCTTAAAATTTATAACTCAAATCATAGGATTCATGTGGAATTATGAACATGAACGACTCAACTCAGGTATCTTAATAACAATAAAGAACCTCAGTACTCAGAACTCAAGACTCAATGATACTACTCATCTCTAGACTGCTCGACTTATAGGGTTCATGTGGAATTTGGGCATGAACACCTCAACTCAAGGGCTTAATGGGTAACATGTAGTAGCCCCATGATTAGGAATATAATCCGAAAATGATAAGGAACTCAATACTCAAGACTTGAACTTGAAGATACTACTCCTCTCAAGGATACTCAACTAATGGAGTTCATATGGAATTTATGGGCATGAACGACTCGACTGAAGGGTCTAAATAACAATATGTAACTCAGGTATACGAATCTTCTCATTCTCATACTTACGTCCTCAAAACTTAGCTCAAATCGACAGTTGATCTCAAAGGATTCACAATTGAACTCAAAGACTTTCTTGAACTCTACTCTTAACTCTTTCTTGAATTTAAATTATGAATTCAAGAGTTATGATTCATGATATGAAGGATCTCAATAACAATATATTAATTTCATAATTAGGAATAGAAATTTTAAAAGAAACATGAACTAAAGAACTCAAAATCAACTTATCTCAAGAATACTCAAATCTAGGGAATGTATCCTAGATTACTGTTTTACTGATCTAAAAGTAGATGTAGGGCTTGAGGACGAACTAGTACAATACTATGATAGTCTTACATACCTAGAAGAACAAGGTTCTTGAAGAATATTAAAGAAGAACTTGATTAAAAGACTTGAAACCCCAGCTTGAAGGTAAACGATCAAGAAAACATTTCTTGAGATTCTTGAATTAGTTTCTTGAAATCTTCATGACCAAGAATTATGATTTTCATTAATAATTCATAATTTTATGGAGGATTTTGAGTTGAAAAAATGGAATTCTTGGAGAAAGACTTACCTTGAAGAAGAATCTTGAAAAAGATTGAAATAATCTTGAATGGAGTAATCTACTTTGATTTTTATGTAGAGTTTTACCGTAGGGTTTGAGAGAGATGAGAATGATGGATTAAAAGATGAAAATCTGATTGTTTTGAGACTTTTATTAATCAGGAAATTTATTTAGGGTTTTCTTGGAGGTAAAAAACCAAAAATTAACCTTTTTAATGTTTTCCCGTCGGCTAAATTCGTAACAATACTGTATAGGCTACTAAAATTGTCATATGTATTTACTTAGAAATTGGATTGACGCAAAAGTGGTGGCATTGGAAAGTAGATTCAAATATCTTTAATTTAATAGGTTATGGCTCATGTAACTCTTTATATGCTAAGATATATGATTGTTTGAAGTTGACCCAAGTGGAATCTTACATCAAAACTTAATCGATAAGGAAACTTCAAGAACACTTATCAAGAACTCATCAAGAAATGAAATTGCTCAATATTTATGGATAGATTCGCAAAAAAAAACTCATGATTGGCGTGTTGGTGAATGAACCCAACACTATGAAAGCTTACATACCTCGTAGGGATTATACCCATGGCAAAAATCTGCAACAAAACTCAAGAACCTCGACGAACGCTTTGATCCTCTTGTCTTTTCTCTTTTTGAACTCTCAACTAAAATCCTAGGCATATATTAGGATTATTAAACTGAATCTAATCAGATTAGACCCTTAAAACCTTACTAAAAATGAATTAAATATGATTTGGTAAGGAAAACACCAAAATACTCCTCACCATTTTCGGGTAACTTTCCTTAACTGGACAACTTAACTTCAAAAGGACATATCTCACTCATCCGAACTCGAAACTTAGCAAACTCGGTGGAGTTAGAAAGATAATTTAAAGACCTTTCATTATCTCTCTTTTAGCCCACCTAACTTGTCTTGTACTGATAGTTATGGTCATTTGAAGTTGAGACAAAACTCATAACTTAAGCATAATTTGCAAAATTTCAGATTTTGTTATTTCCAATTTAGTTATTTTTGGAACTCAAGGTGCTACATCTAGTGACCTTAACACTTAAGAAATTTTAAATTGCTCGATAAAATCTCACTCACTATGAAGAACGGTTCGAGTCTTAGTTTAATTTTTTTTTAAGGTGTTACAAAAACTTATACCGAGATTGTATGTAATCAGACGAGGTTGCAATTAAGTTAATGATTTTCCATGTGTGCCTAGATAGTATATTTGAGCTGTCAATGTGGAATAGGCTGAGGTGAGCATTATTTTGTTTCCTTAAGAGTTAAATGAATCGGCCTTATAAGCCAATGAGAAGAGGTTAATAGAAGCATTTTAGAAAGAGGTCCTAGAAGAAATCTTAGTATCTGCTTATGGAGAGTTCCATAGCCATGAGATAAGATTTTCAAGTATTAAAGGGAATGTAGACCAGTTTAGAGATGAGGGAATGGGTCTATTGTTTTCAAATGTCAGTTTTAGACCTAAGGGGGAGATGATAAGATGAGAAATCAAGTCAAGTATTGAGAATGAGATAGTTATGTCTTTCAAAAGATTTGTAGAGGTACTTCAATCCATTCATACTCTAGAATATTCCTCAAAGTTCAGTCTTTTCAACATTATGATGATATTTCTTATATCAGAATTGTGTTCATGACCTATGCTCATTCACTTTAGAGAGATTCACATCTAAGCTCAGTTTTCAGAATGAGAGGTAAAGCCTTTAGCCCATTGATCTCAATCTTACTCCATAGATTTATGGATAACAACCTCATGATATAAACTTATTAATATAAGCATTCATGTCTCATAGTATGCTCAGTCTCGCAAATCCATGAATTCCTCTCAATGGCTAGCAACATAATGTTATGTCATGCATATTCTTATATCAGAATTCTCGAATGAATTGTGCTTATGATCTTTTGCCCTAAAGTCCTTTTAGTAATCCTTTTTAGTTTTTGAGAGTGGTGTTGTTGATAGTAGTTGTGTGATGATGGAAGAGAGGATTACTATTTCTTATTGTGATAATGATGGTGTGTCTATTCCATCTAAGGTTATGAATGTGGAGGAAGAAGGAGATAAAGTGTTTTTCAATGAGTACTAAGTCAGCTTTCTGGTGGTAATGCATGAAAAAGTTCAGTTGGTAGAGATGATGAGAGGATGAGAAGTTCTTAGAAAGTGGGTTAGTACGAGTCTATGGAGTAGTTAAGATTTTAAGCTTGAATGTGGTGTTGTTAACATGTGGACAATGTGTGATACATTAGGTGTTTCGTGATATGAACTCAAGTTAGCTGAATATAGTAGTAAGGAGTAGTGTTCTTGGGATGAGATTTCCTACAGAGGTATAGAACCTGAATCTTGTGATTTAGATCACAATGACCACCCTATGTTAAGTTCTTTGTGATTCTGAGTTAGACTTGAATATAGTAAGAGTAACCCCTTTCCATTCTAAGACCACCCGTCATTCGAGAAAGAATGATCCCAATGGGGAGATATTGTAACACCTAAAAAATTTCTATGTTAAGACTCAAACCATTCTTCATTTACTTGTAGAGTAATATCCGGTGATTCTTAAATCGCTCAAATGTGTAAAGGTAAATTATTTAGTGTGGGAATGATTTTGGATATCAATTAAGGTCACTAGAAACTCCTAGCAAAAAGTAGAGTTGAAAGTTTCCTTATCGATTAAGTTTTGACGTAAGATTCTACTTGGGTCAACTTCAAATGAACATATCTCTTAGAATTTAAAGAACCATAACCTATCAAATTAAAGGTATTTGAATCTTCTTACCAACGCCACAAATTTTGCAACAATATGAGGTTTGAGAATAAAGTTATGATAATTTTAGTAACTTGATAGTGCGGTGACGAATTAGCCGACGAGAAAATATTAAAAAAGGGTAATTTTTATCTTTTTACCTATAAGAAAACCCTAAATAAATTTCTTGACTAGTTAAAGATACAAAACAATCAAATTTTCATCTCTTAATTAATCATTCTCTTCTTTCTCAAATCCTAAAGAAAAACCCTAAGGAAAAATCGAAGTAGAAGATTCCATTCAAGATTCTTTCAATCTTTTTGAAGATTCTTCTTCAAGGTAATTCTTTCTCCAAGAATTCCATTCCTTCCAACTTAAATTCCTCCATACAATTATTAATCACTAATGAAAATTATAATTCTTGGCAATAGAACTTTCAAGAAACTAATTTAAGAATCTCGAGAAAGGTTCTTAATTGTTCTCCTTCAAGCTAGGGTTTCAAGGCTTCTAATAAAAAATAATAATTCAAGATTCTTCCAGAACCTTGTTCTTTCAGGACATAATACATAAACATGACCCTTAACTTGGCATTAGCGGACAACTATACCCTCCAACTTTGAGTGTGCACAAGTAGACACTTAAACTTGTATAAAATTGAACAAGTAGACACACATGTCCTACATGGGATAATACATGTAGGATGCCACATAAGACATAACATTTTCATGTAGGGTTTCCTGTAGGACGAATGTGTCTGTTTGTTCAATTTTATACAAGTTTAAGTGCCTACTTGTGCACACCCAAAGTTAAAGGTCATAGTTGTCGGCTAATGCGAAGTTAAGGGTCATGTTTATGTATTATTTATTCTTTCAGGTATGTAAGGCTATCATAGTGTTTCACTAGTTCGTCCTCACTCCCTACATGTACTTTAAAATCAATAAGAGAGAAATTTAGGATTCTATCCTTATATTTGAGTATTTTTTAGATGAGCTGATTTTGAGTTCTCGAGTTCCTGTTTCTTTTCGAAATTCTATTTCTAATTATTGAATTGCAATATGTTATGCATTAAGATTCTTGAGTTTATTCGTTCATGTCTATATTTTAGCATGAACCTTATGAATTGAGTATTTTTGAGAGAGTTCTGAGTTCTTGAGTTCTGAGTACTGAGTTTCCATATTGCCATTTAAATCCCTGAGTTGAGTCGTTCATGTCGATAATTCCACATGAACCCTATGAATTGAGTTATAAATCTTAAGAAGCATTTTAAAATGAACACTTGAGTTTTAAACGGTGTGTTTTGAGGAAGTAAAGATGAGTTTTGAGAAAGAGTTTCTAAAACATGATTAGTATGACAATCAAGTATGCCATTATTGTTTAACCAGTATGGTATCTAGTTATGCCATTAATGTTGATGCATTATGACTTCTCGAGTCATCAATGATCATATCAAAATATGATTTTGATATATTTTGAGAAAGAGTTTTCAAATATGAATTGAGTAAGAGTATAAGAGAACTAAGTATTCCCAAAGGTATCTGTTTTTACATTGATAAAAGAGAAACTTTGATTTCTCAATGAGTTATTAGTTCAAAGATATTTCAAGAGAAGTTATCTCTTTTAAAAGGATAGTTTGAGCAATTATCTCCAACTATCGGAAGATTATGTTTGTAAACATTGAGAATGAGTATATATTATTGGGAGTAGTATTGAGCACCGATTTGAGGATGAGTTCAGACAACTAAAAATCCTCATAAACCATGTCTGCCAACATGGGTAAAGGATCATATTTTTTAGATGAATCCTTATTTCTTAGTGGATCCACTAAATTAAGGTGTTTTATACCCAGCAAGGTATAGGACACTACTGACAGCGTGATCGAGACGTTGTATCATCACGTAGCTCATAATGATGGTTGTCGGTTAGAGAATCTCCCAAGTAGAGTTAAAAGTGTATTTTTATTATATCACTTAATATGATGAGTAAATATTTTTGTAAAGTTTTAATGATTTCACTTCTTTATTTCTTTACATCCAGTTGATTATATATTTATATCTATTGCAGTCTTTCAAAGTTATTTGTTATTCAGCTATATTACATACTCATACATTCAATATACTGATTTCATTCGACTTGCATCCTTTTATGATGCAGATATAGGTGTGCAAGATTATCAACAGGTGCTTCGTTGAGATCACTGTACACTCAAGTTAGCTTTGGCGAGCCTCCTTTTATTCCAGAGAACATCACAGTTACTTTTCTGTTAGTAGTTTTGAGGTGTTGTGGGTCTTGTCCCGACATCCTTCTTTAATAGTAAAGGATTCATAGATAGACAGTTTTGGAAAGTCTTTCAGTTTCAGATATTTTATTTAAAACTTATGTTTCATAATTAGTATATTTAGTTCAGTTTTGAGATTCAATAAACTGTTTTTTAACTATTTCTTTCAGTTTGATGCTTATGTATGCTTGAGTTAGTCTTCCACTTGTAGTCACCCCGGATGAGGGTTCACTTGAGGGCCATCGATGGTTCTCGAGTGCTGGCCACGTCCAGGGTGTAGGCTCAGATCGTGACAACAACTTTGAATCACGGGAGAATGTTGTAAATAATAATTTAAAGGTGTATTTAATTATTTATGTTTAATTAGGATTTGATAGTTAGAGTGGTTACTAATCCTAGTTTGATTTTGTTTTTACTTTTATAAATAGGGATGCTACTAGTTATTTTCAATATACAGATATACATAGAAATATACAAAAATACAAGAGTATCTAAATAAAATATTTTCCTTCAGAGACAACATTATAAACATAGCTAACCAAAAAATAACTAAAGTGACAAATATATTATTTGATGGGCCCTCCAAATATACAAAAAAACACCATCACTTTCACCACCAAAAACCATGAAGAATGTCATTTTTACCAAAAAATAATAATTAAGACTTCACAATATGTTTTCCAAAGTAAAAGGGTGTAATTTATATAGGACTCTCATGTGGATTCTTGAGCTACATTCTCATAGGTTAATTAATCAGATCAATTATTCAACATTGCATTATTTAATGCTAACGTAACATTCAAATTCTACAAATACCTTGTAATTATGGTACTTAGTTTGAAAAGGGTTGATATATTTGTTAATTGAAGGTCAAACTCTAAAATACAACTAAATATGCATTCTAAAGGTTGCAACAGTTACAGAATATGAAATCAATTTCAACATACATTAACGTTCGTAAAGTTGTGGTAAGGGAGAATTTATGTGGTCAAGTATTGATTCATGTTTTTTATTTATTTAAGATTAATGGAATATGGAATATTATTAATAAGTGAAAAGTAAATTTGAGTAAGTGTTGGGTAAAATAGTAATCTATCTTTGCACTTTGGAGCTTCCCACCTTTAATAATAATAATAATAATACTAATATATATATATATATATTAAGAAGACTTTTTCCATGCCATTACATTGTTCCTAATTTATTTCCCTTGCAGGGTCAGTATTTGGAGACGTTTTGGCAAATGAATTTCATATCTCACTACTTTTCAATGCTATGGCACTGTGTGCACTCAAGGTGTTTGATAATATGCCAGATAGTACTAACAATATTTTGTTATGTTTCTTTTTAGTAGATTTTTCACTATTTTTCTATCTATTATGCAATCACTGGGAAGATGCATCATCATGCATCATCATAGTAGATTTAACTTGAATACTCCTCACCTTATCTTGAGCATCCTTCACTAAATCAACCCCCAAAGGTTTCACATCTCTAGTCTCAAACCATCCTATGGGTGATATACATCCCCTCCCATAAAGTGCCTTAAATGGTGCCATATCTATGTTGGAGTGATAACTATTATTATAGGAGAATTCACACAAAGGTAAGAACTTATCCAATGCTCTCCAAAATCAATCACACATGCCCTCAACATGTCCTCTAACACTTGAATAGTCCTCTCTGACTGTCCGTCCGTCTGTGGATGGAATGTTGTACTAAAGTGAGTTGTGTGCCCAAATCATCATGCAATTTCCTCCAAACTTGGAGGTAAACTACGTACAACGGTCTGATATGATAGAAAGGGGCACCCCATGCAACCTCACTATCTCTTTCTCATAAACCTTAGCCAATTGTTCAATATTATAATCTATTCTTACCGTAATGAAATGGGCTGACTTAGTCAATCTATCAACCACTACCCAAATAGAATCTAACTTTCCCAAAGTCTTGGGAAGACCAACCACAAAATACATGGCTATCCACTCCCACTTCCATTCCGGATTTCACATTCTTTGAAGCAAACCTGTAGGCCGTTGGTGTTCATACTTAACTTGTTGGCAATTTTGACACATAGCCACAAACTCCGCTATATCTTTCTTCATGCTCGACCACCAATAAATTCTCTTCAGATCTCGGTGCATCTTGGTCTTCCCCAGATAAATAGAATATCGTGAGCCATGGGATTCTGTCAACAATTTCTGAATTAAGTCATCAACTCGAGGAACACAAATCCTTCTTTTAAAACTGAGCACACCTTCCTCATCAAGAGTGGTCTCTTGTGCCTTACCAATCGTAGTCTTCTTCTTAAGTTCATTCAAATTTTCATCCTCACATTGTTTGGCCTTAATCTATTCAATGAATGTGGCCCTAACTTCAATGCTAGCTAACACCCCACCTCTCTTTGAGATGCCCAACTGCATGAACATAGACTCCAAGGTCTGAATTTCCTTAGCCAAGGGTCGCTTGGATACACTCAAGCAAGCTAAACTACCCATACTCACCATTTTTTGATTCAAAGCATCTGCCACCACATTAGCCTTACCCAGATGGTATTGAATGGTCACATCATAATCTTTGAGTAACTCCATCCACCTTCGTTGTCTCAAATTCAGATCCTTTTTAGTGAACACATGCTGCTAACTACGATGATCAGTAAACACTTAACACTTTACACTATAAAGGTAATGCCGCCAGATCTTAAGAGAAAACACTACCGCTGCCAACTCCAAATCAGGTGTTGGATAATTCCTCTTATGCACTTTTAATTGACGCGATGCATAAGCTATAACATTCTTATCCTGCATCAACACAACACCTAAACCAGAATGTGAAGCATCACAATAAATAATAAAATCTTTACCTTCTACCGGTAATGTTAGAATAGGTGCGGTGGTAAATAAAGTCTTGAGATTTTGAAGGCTCTCCTTACATTTTTCAGTCCATTCAAATGGTATCTCCTTTTTGGTCAAATTTGTTAAGTGAGTGGCAATAGAAGCAAAATGCTTCACAAATCGATGATAATATTTAGCGAGCCCCACAAAACTGGTCGGCATGCTCTTTCTCACTTGGAAATTTTTGCATACAACCTTTGTTTTCCCAGAACAGCAAGAACAATACGAAGATGGTCGGTATGCTCTTTCTCACTTTTCGAATAGACCGAAATGTCATCAATAAAGATTATAACAAACAAGTCAAGAAATGGTTTGAACACCCCATTCGTCAGACTCTTGAAAGTTGCAGGCGCATTAGTCAAATCAAAAGACATAACTAGGAAGTCATAATACCCATAACGGGTTCTAAACGCCCCGTCTTCGGCACATCCTCATGCGTAATTTTCAACTGATGGTAGCCAAACCTTCGATCAATCTTAGAGAAAGCTGATGCACCTTGCAATTGGTCAAAAATATCATCTATTTGGTAATCTATACACATTCTCATACTACCATCCTTTTTCTTAACAAACAAAACTGGAGCACCCCATGGGGAAGCACTAGGACGAATAAATCCTTTATCAAGAAGCTCTTGGATTTGAGCCTTAAGCTCTCTTAATTCTGCCGGAGCGATGCAATATGGAGGGATATAAATGGCGCGGGTACCAGGTTCTAAATCAATACAGAAATATGTATCTCTATTCGGAGGCATACCAGGCAAATCATTAGGAAACACTTCTCTAAATTCTGATACCACATGAATAGACTCAATAGATCGAGACTCAACCTCAACATCCTGAATATGAGCCAAATAAGCCAAACAACCCTGCCCTACCAGTTTCCTAGCCCAAATGGAGGATATGATCTTAGCTTGCTTAGGCTTGTACACCCCTTCCCACTCTAACTTTTCCCTTCTCAAAATTTCTAGAGTTACAGACTTAGTATTACAATTAAGCACAACATAATAAGGGGACAACCAAGTCATGCCTAAGATTATATCGAAGTCAGTCATATCCAAAATCACCAAATCAGCACAAGTCTGAAAACCCAAAAAATAATAGATAAGAACGATAGACGTGGGTGACTATTATAGACTCTCCAACTGGGGCAGAAACATATATGGGGGGATCAAGTATATCACAAATCATTGCAAATTCTGAGGCAAATCACACGGATACATAAAAATAAGTAGAACCCGGATCAAATAACACATTAGTCATCTAGTCACAGACAAGAATAGTACATGTTATCACTGCGTCTGATGCCTCAGCCTCATTCTTTCCCAAAAAGGCGTAACACTGAGCCATATCATCTTGTCGAGTGACTTCCCTTCCTGGTTTCACGTTACCCCTGCCTCTGCGGTATCACTGATTCCCTCCTTGCCCACCTTGTGCACGTCCTCGACCATTATTACCATTTCTCTAGACTGCTGTTGCGCGTAATCCATTATATGCGGGTGGGGACAATCTCTCCTCATATGCCCAGGTTCCCCACCGTTGTAACACGTACGATAAAAAGATGGTCTGCTGCCCGCCAAAGGTTCGACTCCCCGGCTATCCTGAATCAAATTATGAGGTGGAGGTCCTGAGTTTACGTGTAGAGGCGGGCATAGCGGACTGAATTGGCCTGACTGCAAGTGTTGGTCTCCCTGACCCCTTGGAGTAAGAACCATGAAAGTTACTAGAGTTCCTGGCCCTTTTTGCCAATTCCATAGCCTGACCATCTCGCCTCACCCCCTCCACTCTCTTAACAAACTCTGTTACCTAATTAAAGCTCCTCCCTACAGAGGTCATATGAAAATATAATACCTGTAACTCAGAGTTTAGTCCCCTAATAAAAAAACGGATACTCTCTTCCTCAATAGTCACCAATTGAGTATCATATCTAGACAAAGCGTGGAACTTGGCCTCATAAGCAGCCACATACATACCAGCTTGCTCCAAAGCCATGAACTCATCTTTCTTACGATCTCTCAAAGTCCTAGGCACATATTTCTCTAAAACCATAGCATGAAATTGGATCCAAGTAAGTGGAGGTAAAACTGAAGATATGCATTCCACATAAGCTCTCCACCACTGCTTAGCCTCCCCTTGAAATTGAAAAGTCACGAACTCAACCCCATGCTGATGGATAATTCCCAACTTATGAAGTCTCTCATAGTAGTCTAAAATAAACTCATAACCATCCTCACTCTCAGAACCAAGAAATACATGAGGCTTTAGCTTAAAAAACATAGTCAACATTTCAAGCTCATTACCAGTCATAGAAGAACCTAACAAAGGACGGAATAAAGCATCATTACTTCCAGTTCCACCCACCTTAGGCACAGTGATAGCAATAGGGTGATTGGCAGGAGCTTGAGTTGCTTGAACAAAAGGAAGCACTCCAGAACCAACCAACCCTTTAAAGAATGACATGATCTGCTGAGCTAACACTGTGTCTATGGGAGGAATACCTATAGTCTCAGCCTTCACCTCTTCCTCTTGTCCAACATTAAACTCCTCCTCAACTTGTACATTTTCCTCTACCTCTTCATGGTGCGCAGGAGGGGCCTCATTTTTGGGAGCATCTCCAACCATTGTTTCCCTTCCTCGGCCTCTACCCCTAGCTCTTCCTCTACCCCTACCTCGACCGCGACCTCTCGCTGAAGATTCCTCAACTGGAGCATTGACGGGAGCTACTGGCCTGACGCCGTTGAACCTAGTGTTAACTATCTGCGGACAGAAGAGTGAAGGAGGTTAGATACCAATTTGAATCGCCAGATACCAATTGGAATCAAGTTATAGCACGATCGTCTCCGTACCGTTCTGCAAGACTCTACTAAACTCATTTTGGTACATCGAGATCAACGAACCTAGGCTCTAATACCAACTTTGTCACGACCCAGACTGTCGTGATTGGCACCCACATTAACCCTCCTGTGGGAGAACCATTTATACAAATTAGCTAACAAACTTAATCAAAATACTAAAGCATTTAAGTTACGAAAGCAAGTTAAATACTAAGGAAAGAACTAGAGAGTTCCCATAAATTCCAAACAAACGTCTAACAATTAAATAAATGCGGAAAATACGCCTAGAACCAAAAAGTCAATGTACCAAAACTCTAATAATGAACTAAAAGTCTAAACAAGAAGGGTTACAACCCCAAACTAAAGTACTAACAACTAACTAGAAAGTCTAAGATGTGGACATAGATAGAAAGAGAACTTATGGAAGCCCGGAAGAACTGGCTCACCCTTGAATTTGAACGATGATCACAGGTCTTCTAAGTGAGGTCTGTCAATAGCCGCTTGAAGATGCATAGTACTCAACAAAGAAAGAGCAAGTGCAATTTCAGTACATAACCACATTGTACTGGTAGGATCACGCGGCTATCCCACTAAGTGCAACATACATAAGTCAATACAACAAAAAAATAACATGCGTACACCGAACTTATACAATATCAACAACAATTTTGAACAACGAAAAGTTTCACGATTCTCAAATATCACAGTTATATCAAGTCATTGGTCCTTTCATGGAACCCAAACACAAATTGTAAGCATACGGAACATGGTACCCGATCCAATGATTATGCTAGAATGTGGCAACCGATCCCATAATTATGCTGAAACGTGGCAACCGATCCAAGTTAGTGTGTCAGAACACAACACCCGCTCCATTCAACAAGCTACAATCACAATAACAAAGTACATTCTCATAATCATACAATTAAGTCATGATTCATGGCATTCATCATTCACCTATCCTCATTTACAATTAATGTGATCAATAATGCAACATTCGCATAAATACATGTATCATAATGAAGCAAGAACAAACATACATCACACAATCATAGAATCACAACCATCACCTACCTCGAAACAAGCCTGAATTCCCTAAGAAACTTGATTCTTCCCTTTCCGGATTTGTTCCGCCTGTTCTTGGTCTACAAACAATAATCATAACACAAGAATCAATAAACCATAACTAATTACCCGAATTGCTAACGATTCTATAAACCCTAGATCAAACCCATGATACTCATATTCCAAATTAGGGATTTTTCCACCATAGTTTCCAGATCAAAACTCTTCTCCATCGATAATTACCCATTAGATTACATTCTACGGATCGAAAAATGGATTCGGGGAGTGAAAATCTTACCTTTAGCCTCAAGAATGGTGGAAAACTATTAAGAAAATCCGTGAGTTCATTCCTTAGCTCTCAAGTTTGAAAATTACAGAATAAAACATTTTTGGGGTTTATTTCCGACTTTAAGTCGCATCTGTCCCGCCACAGCGACCTCATCCCACTACAGCGGCCCCGCCCTGGTGACAGAAAATACCGCTATAGCGGCTTGCACGGAACAGTGAGAAAAATTAATAATTCCAAGACCCCATTTCACAACACACATTCATCCAACGACAATCACAAACTACCCGTTGACGCTAAGATCAATTCCAGGTGTTCTACTCACCCGGATTCAATTTGGTAAAGTCGTACGGGTTCCTTAACGTCTTATGTACCTACTCATGTAATCAAAATCATAATTTAATCGCCCAATTGCTACCATATTTCCCTAGACCTCACAGACTCCGATTTCATCCAAATCTGAACTAACTTAGGAAATCCCAAGTTACTACAAAAAAAATTTCCTGCCCAAAAATTTTCCCCGTTGGCTTTTCTATAACGACGGAAACAAGCCGTTACATACATGGGGGAGAATCATGTCAACCTACACTAGCAAGGTGATTACATGAACTTAAAGTATAAACTTAGATAAGATACTAGTGCCAAGTGGTGTTTAAGGGGCTTGAGAAAGTCTTGGGGCAGACTGTCCAATTCTACTATTTATTTTTGTAAAGCTCTTTGATTAGTTACCAAAAAAATATTATTTACCCGAACGAGATATTAATATTAAATCAAATAATTTATTCATAATTAATAATTTAAAGTGAGAATAAATATCATTCAATCCTTGTTAGGCAACTAATTGATAAATATAAAATCAAAAGAGCTCAATTGATACGTAAAAGAGCAAGTGATGTATCATATACATTAATTGATCATTTCGGGAAAAAAAACTTTGAATATAATAGGACGAAACTATAGAAAAAAATAATAAATATAAAGAAAATCAAATTGAAATTAAAGAAAAAACATACCTTGTTCATGGATGATCTTTCAAGCAGATCATTGTAAAAAGCATTTGTTTTTTGTACTAAGTCAACATCCTTCTTAGTTTCTTCAATTTCTAACATGTGTGTGCGCGCACGTGTGCATGTGCGTGTGTGCGCACTTGTGCATGTGCGTATGTGTGCGCGCGCACGTGTGTGTGATATGATATGATAATCCTAATATCAGAGGCTAATATTAGATATGAAACTCCCGTGTAAGGGTGCATTTCCGTTGAAATAAAATTAATGTTAGAAATTGAGCAAACTAAGAAGGAGCTTGACTTAGTACAAAAAACAAATGTTTTTTACAAAGATCTACTTGAAAGACCATCCACAAACAAGGTATGCTTTTTCTTTAATTTAAATTTGATTTTCTTTATATTTATTATTTTTTCTATGGTTTCATCCTATTATATTCGATGTTAATGTGATAACTTTCTGAAAAAGTACACAACTTATACATGATTTGGTATATGTTAAGGTGCATATTTTTCTTATTGTTGCATTGTATTGTAGGCCAAGAAAATGGCTTACAATACACAACAGCTGATGCAACAACTAAAGAGGAAATAGAACGCCCTAAAGAATATACATGGTATGAACGCTCCAAAATATGATGGATTTAATGCCTACTTTTTCAAAAAGGCTTGGACAATAGAGAAAGAGGAAATCACCAGTGTTTTGTTGGGTTTTTTTGAGACTGAAATATTGTACACTCAAATTAGTTGTACTTCTATTAATCTAATTAAAAAATTTGATGACCCCTTAGAATTAGAGAATATCGACCAATCTCTTGTTGCACAACAATATATAAATTAAATAATATTAGAATGATCACTAGAATGTTGAAAAAGGTGATGAGTTCAATATTAGGTGCTAATCTGGAAACTTTGTTATCGAAAGAGCTATCAATGAAAATATGATCTAAAGATGTTGAATCTATTTGCAAGAGGTTTTTACGAACTGAAAATATAATTGATGCCTCTAAGAAAGTATTGATTGTTGGGGAAAATTAATGTTGACCTAAATCCATTGGAGGTGTGAACTTCCTAGATGTATACCCTTGAAATTACAAAGCTTCTTGTAGGTGGTATGGGAGACATGATTCAATATGGGATATGAAGGCTAAGAAAGAATCCTGAATTGTTCGGAAGATCCTGAAGGAGATATGGCTCAAGTTATTATTATGTACCAAGGATGTACATAAGAATATGATAGGAGATATGAACTCAAGTGGAATAGAGGTATCTGGTGTGGTCTAATCATGAAGGTCATAAATAGTTGTTTATACAGTTTATTGATTTGAATAGAAGATTATTGGCTAAAGATAGTGTAACACCTCGAATTTGAGAAAACAGAAAAATGCAGCTTTTCAGGATCTGGTGTTATAACCAACAGAAGCCACTGACGGATCGTGGGTCTGACCATGGACCGTAGATCGGGTCACGTGGTTCAGTCGCAGACTTAGGGAAAATTCAAGATAAGAAGGTGTTACCTATGGCCGTGAACCACGGTCTTTTGATTGACCCGTGGACCATAGGTTGGTTCCGTCGTTGGGGTCCAATGATGATGGTCTTTAATCCCACCCACGATCGACAAGTATGATCTGTGGTTGGACCTACGAACCATAGGTCTGACCGTAGGTGGGGGTCAACAGATATTCAGAGGAAAATAGATGTAAAGTCAATTACAAGCGGTCATATATATTAGAACAAAATGAATTAGGTGGCCCATGACCTATCAAACGAAAGATAATTTAATCCTCTTTCCAACGCCAATGAGGTTGCTAAAATCCAAGCTCGGAGTAAAAAGTTATGCTCGTTTAGTGAAGCCCTGTCGGGCAGACTACGAATGACGACTCCAAATGACGGTTGGTAGTCTAAACTACGGACCGTTGTTCCTTTCGTGTATAGGCATCGTGAGCATTTAAGTCAGGGTCGTTTTGGACTTTTCTCTATGCGTTGGGGCACTTAAACTACATTGTTTGATGACTAAATTATGTTGTTTTACATAGAATAAATCTAATATTCAAGTCTGACATACCCAGAACCCTTATTCTCCAAAAATATTCTAAATAAGAACAAAAAGAGGAGAAAGAGACATCAGTTTCTTTCAAGAACAAGCAGAGGTATTCTTCAAGTTTCAACCTCGAAATCCAAAGGATTTCTCCGTGAATTTCGTCATCAGGTATGTGGGATTTCACTAGTGGGTTCATTTTATCAACTAGGTCCCTAGAATTTAGTCAGATCCTTAATTCTCCATATTTTGTTTAGACCTAGGGTTTCTAAAACCTTGGATAATTTTTGTGATTTAGTTGTTGTAGTATCCTAAATCAAAATAGTTTGTTTCTTGAAAAGTTTTCTTAGTTCCTTGCATGAAACTTAGAATCCTAGTTTTATAAATTGTTTTAGTTCATGAATTATATTTACTAGGTAAGTTAATCGGATAATCATGCTTCAGATTTGGAATGTCACATTATCAGTATATAATTTTTGCATTCGCAGTTAGCATGTCAGTATTTTGAGCCATTCAGTATTTCAATTACATTTCAGTCATATACATATTCAGTTGGTAGTAGACTTAGCACTGAGTTATACATGTCAGACTCTTAGTGCATTTGACCAGGTTTTTAGCATTTATATCAGTTTATAGTTCAACATATTATCTTCATGATTAACACTTGGTCATTACATTTAGTTCAGTTCTCTTCAGTTATACTTCAGTACATATCCATATCTTGTTTTGGATTATATCATTGCTCAGTTCTGCTTTGTTCAGTTCATATATATATTTGTTCAACTTAGTATTTATATCATGCATGCTCAGCACATCCCAAGTACTGACGCATACTCTACGCTACATCCTTTCATGATGTATGTTCAGGTACTCAACATCCATATCACGCATAGATCGATTCTCGATCCGCATTCAATAACTTCAGTGGTGAGGCTTCATATTTTTAGGACAATAGACTTGCTTTCCATTTTAGTCATTACTTACCGTTTTCAATTTTGTTAGAGTTAGCTGGGGCATGTCCCAGCAACTCAACTCAGTTAGAGGCTTTTCCGACATAGTAGTAGATTCAACTTGAGTTGTTAAGTGGTTGTTTTAGTTATCAATAAACTCTTAGTATGTTTTATATATTCAGACTAGTTGGGTTTCTCCCCACTTTCAGTTATCTAGTGTTTTAGCTTCAGGATAGTACATGTTTTATTCAGTAACTTTTATAGTATGCTTATGATATGCCAGACACCGGGTTAGCTTTAGATCACTCGTGATCGTAAGTCCCGTGTTACGTCAAAAGGGTAGCCTCGGGGTGTAACAAACTCGGTATCATAACATTAGGTTTAAAAGTCCTATGTTGTCTGAAAACCGCACTAAGTAGAGTTTCTTTCATGGGTATGAAGCGCGCCACATCTATGAGGAGGAAGCTACTAAGTGTTCTAAGAAAAAAATTCATTTCTTTCTTTTCCAACTCGTGCTATGGAGTATGAACTCTATTTAATATCCTTCTAACTCCTGTTCTTTGCATTCTAAAAAATGCATCCCAGAAGAGATTACGCCAGGAATCAGCCAACAGTTCCTACATACCCATTGAATTAGCAAGTCACGCATGCCGAGTTTAAGGCTTCTTTCCAAGTGCTTGCTCAGTCCAGGACCGCCTAGGTCAATCAACAGACTGTGGCCCTAGCTCCGCCGCAGACTAACACTACTACAACAAAAATCCAGAACTTTACTCGAACAAACCCTCCGGAGTTTCATAGGTCTAAGTAAGGATAAGATCCACACGAGTTTTTCGACAACATCTAGAAGGTAACAACTATTATGAGTGTTACTCCAGTCGAGAGTGCATATTTGGCCACCTATAAATTAAAGTTAGTGGCCTACACTTAGTACCAACAGTAGAAGGAATCTCTTAGTACTAATGTCGATCCATAAAATATCTCAAAACCCTTCTTAGTCTCTACTCCAATTGGTGACCCAATTATAGCTAGACGGGTGTACATAAATTGCCTTGTTACAGTCTCTCCGAAAGTCACCTCAACAGATATTATAGATTTAGAAATGGTAGATTTCGATATCATTCTAGGCATGGATTGGTTACATTCATATTATGCCTCAGCCAATTGTAGAATTAGGATCGTTCGGTCTCAGTTTCCAAACGAACCAGTCTTAGAATGGAAGGGTAGTAGCTCAGTGCCTATGTGTCAATTTATCTCTTACCTTAAGGCCAGGAAGATGATCTCCAAAGGGTATATCTATCATCTTGTTCGGGTTAAGGATTCAAACTCCGAAACCCCAACTCTTGAGTCAGTACCAGTAGTAAATGAGTTTCCAGAAGATGTTCCCAGAGTTCCTCCCAAAAGGGAAATCAACTTCGTAATAGATCTTCTTCTAGATACCCAGCGCATTTTGATTCCTCCTTATAGAATGTCTCCAACTGAGCTTAATGAATTGAAAGAGCAGTTGAAATACTTCCTAGATAAGGGCTTCATCAGACCTAGTATCTCTCCATGGGGTGCTACAGTGTTATTTGTGAAAAAGAAAGACGGTTCTCTCAGAATGTGCATTGACTATAATCAGTTGAACAAAGTCACAGTCAAGAATAAGTATCCCATCCCCAGGATTGATGACTTGTTTGACCAACTTCAATGTGCTAGTTGCTTTTGTAAGATAGACCTTAGATTCGGCTATCATCAAGTTAGAGTCGAAGATAGTGACATCTCATATATAGCCTTCAGTACTCGGTATGGTCACTGTGAATTTGTAGTCATATCTTTTGGACTAACCAATGCTCCTGCATCTTTCATGAACTTGAGGAACAAGGTGTTCAAATAATATTTGGACTTGTTCATTATCATCTTTATTGATGATATCCTCATTTATTCTCGGAGTGAAGAGGAGCATGCGACTCATCTGAGAGTTATTCTGCAAACTCTCAAAGATCGCCAGCTATTCACTAAGTTTAGCAAAATGTGGATTATGGTTACAATCAGTCGCTTTCCTTGGTCATGTGGTATCCAGCGAAGGCATCCGAGTGGATTTTCAGAAAATTAAGGTAGTACAACACTAGCCCAGATCCACCTCTGCAACAGATATCAAAGTTTCTTAGGTTTGGTTGGTTATTACAAAAGATTTGTTGACGGATTTTTATCCATAGCTTCCCCATTTACCAAGTTGACTCAAAAGAAGGTCGAATTTTAATTGTCATATGAGTGTGAGAAAAGCTTATCAGAAATGAAGACTAGGTTGACTACAACTCCTGTCTTGACTCTACCAGATGGTTCAGACGGTTATGTGATTTATTGTTATGCATCTAGGGTCGGCCTAGATTGTGTGGTGATGCAGTGAGGTAAGGTTATAGCTTATGCCTCTAGACAGCTTAAGGTCTATGAGAAGAACTACACGACTCATGACCTCGAGCTTATAGTTGTAGTATTTTCCCTAAAGATATGGAGACATTACTAGTATGGTGTTCATGTTGATGTGTTCACCGATCATAAAAGCCTCCAGTATGTGTTCACCCAGAAAGAGTTGAATCTTCGCTAGAAGAGATAGCTTGAATTCTTCAAAGACTATGACATGAATGTGCTATACCATCCCGATAAGGGAAATGTAGTGGCTAATGTTCTCAGCAGACTGTCTATAGTTAGTGTGTCACATGTTGAGGAGGAGAAGAAAGAATTAGGTAGAGAGGTCCATCGGCTTGCTCTCTTCGGAGTTTTCCTTATGGACACATCAGATGGTGGTGTGATAGTTTAGAATGGGTCAGAATCTTCATTGGTAGTGGAGGTTAAGGAAAAATAAGACAGTGATCCTATATATCTTCAATTGAAGGAAGCAGTTCATCAGCAGAAAGTTGAGGTTTTCTCCCAAGGGGGAGATGGTGTACTTCGTTACTAGTGGCACTTATGTGTTCCTAAGGTGGGTGAGTTGAGGCAGCAGATCCTTACAGAAGCCCATAACTCCAGGTATTCTATTCATGCAGGTACCAATATGATGTACCGTGATATGTGGGAAGTCTTTTGGTGAAACGACATGAGGAGGGATATAGAAGACTTAGTGGCTAAGTATCCACATTGTCAACAAGTTAAGGTAGAACATCAGAACCAGGAGGTATGAATCAATAGATTAACATTCCTACATGGAAATGGGAAGTGATAAACATGAATTTCATTACGGGTTTACCTCGTACTCGAAGACAACATGACTCCATTTTGGTGATAGTACACAGAGTCACTAAGTCCGCTCACTTTTTGGCTGTCAAGACTACATATTCAGCGGAGGACTATGCCAAGCTTTACATCAATGATATAGTCAGATTACATGAAGTTCCCTTGTCTATCATCTCAGATAGAGGTCCTAAGTTTACCTCTCATTTCTGGAAATCATTTCTGAAATTGTTTATCATCTCAGATAGATGTCCCAGTTGAAATTCTTGACCGTCAGGTTCGTAGGTTGAGAAATAAGGAGGTCGCTTCGGTAAAGGTTTTATGGATGATTAAGTTCGTAGAGAGAGCTACTTGGAATGCAAAAGAAACAATGATGGCCAAGTGTCCTCACCTCTTTCCTTCCGATTCCATTTCAGCTTGAGGTAATAGCTCCTCTCCAGTCTCTCAGTTTACTCTTGTAAATTTCAGTCTCAGTATATCATTCCCCCAGTTATTCCTGCATTTCAACATATTTGCATGATTCTTGGAACTCAGTTCAGTTAGATTTCAGTGCTAGTACTTAGTGGTAGGGATTGCATCTCCTTCCCTCCTTACTCAGCGTGTTTAGGCTTCATTCGAGGATAAATGTTCCCAATGGGTAGATATTGTAACACCTCATATTTGAGAAAACAGAAAAATGTAAGTTTTTAGGATTTGGAGTAAGAATCAACCGAAGCCACCGACGCACCATGGGTCAGACCACAGATCGTAGGTCAAGTCTCGAGGTTCAGTTCCAGACTAAGGGAAAATTCAGGCTAATAAGGTGTCACCTACGACCGTAAACCACGATCCGTTGATTGACTCACGGACCATAGGTTGGTTCCGTCGTTGGGGTCCAAAGTTGATGGTCTCTGATCCCACCCACGGTCGACCAGTACAGTCCATGGTTGGACCTATGGACCGTAGGTGGAGGTCAACAGTTATTCTGAGGAAAATAGTTGTTAAGTCAACTTCAAACGATCATATATTTTAGCACAAAATGAATTAGGTGGCCCATGACCGGTCAAATTAAAGATATTTTAATCCTCTTTCCAACGCCATCGAGTTTGCTAAAATTAAAGCTCGGAGTACAAATTTATGCTCATTTTAGTGAAGTCATGTCGAGCAGACCAGGAACGACGACCCCAAACGATGGTTGGTAGTCCAAACGATGGACTGTCATTCCCTCCGTAGATGTGCTTCGTCAGCATTTAATCGAAGGTTATTTTGGTCTTTTCCCTATGCATTTGGTGCACTTAAACTACATTATTTGATGACTAAACTACATCGTTTTACTTAGAATAAATCTAATAACCTAGTAAGACATACCCAGAACCCTTATTCTCTAAAAATCATGCAAATTAGAAAGAAAAGAGGAGAGAGGCGCCAGTTTCTTTCAAGAACAAGCAAAGGTGGTTTTCAAGTTTTAGCCCCGAAAAATCCGAAGGATTTCTTCATGAAATTCATCACTAGGTATGTGGGATTTCACTAGTGGGTTCCTTTCATCTACTAGGTCCCTAGAATTCAGTTAGATCCTTGATTCTCCATATTTTGTTTAGACCTAGGGTTTCTTAAACATTGGATAATTGTTGTGATTTAGCTGTTGTAGTATCCAAAATCGAAATAGCTTCTTTCTTGGAAAATTTTCTTAGATTCTTGAATGAAACTTAGAACCTTAGTTGTAAAAATTCTTTTAGTTCATGAATAATACTAGCTACGTTAGTTAATCGGATAATCATGCTTCAGATTTCGAATGTCACATTATCAGTATATAATTGTTGCATTCTCAGTTAGCATGTCAGGTTTGTGAGCTTTTCAGTATTTCAGTTACATTTCAGTCATATACATAATTACTTGGGAGTAGACTTAGCACCGAGTTGGACTAGGGTTCAACGTACCCTTATAGTCCCACAACTACGTGCCTCTATAGGCTTATAAGTCCCTTCTATTGGTCATCAGATTTAGTGATCATGCCAGTCATGCCTTTATACCCCTAAAAAGGTATATTGGGTCTTCTCGATGGGGCGTATACATCAGACTCCACGTTTAGCTCACCTGTTTTATGTCGGTTTATAGTAACTCCCATAGTCAGACTCTTACCGCATTTGACCAAGTTTTCAACTTTTATATTAGGTTATAGTTCAACATGTTATCTTCATGATTAGCACTTGGTCATTGCATTTAGTTCAGTTCTTTTCAGTTATACTTCAGTACAAATCAATATCTTGTTTAAGATTTTATCATTGCTCAGTAATGCTTTGTTCAGTTCATATATATTTGTTCAGCTTAGTATCTATATCCTGCACGCTCAGTACATTCCAAGTATTGACGCATACTCTGCGCTATATCCTTTCATGATGTAGGTTCAGGTACTCAGCATCCAGATCATGCATAGATCGATTCTTGGTTTCTCATTTAGTAGCTTCAGTGGTGAGTCCTTATATTTCAACGACTATAGACATGCTTTCTATTTCAGCCTTTACTTTCAGTTTTTAGTTTTGTTAGAGTTAGCTGGGGCATGTCCCAGCAACTCAACTTAGTTAGAGTCCTTTTAGACATAGTAGTATATTTATCTTGAGTTGTTAAGTGGTTGTTTCAGTAATCACTAAACTCTTAGTATGTTTTATATATTCAGACTAGTTAGGTTTCCCCCCACTTTCAGTTATCCATTGTTTTAGCTTCCGTATACTACATGTTTTATTCAGTAACTTTTATAGTATCCTTATGATATGTCAGACACAGGGTTAGCTTAGGTCACTCATGATCATAGGTCCCGTGTTAGGTCAAGGAGGTAGCCTCGGGGCGTGACAAATAGATTAGCCATTGGGGATGAAGGAATATATCACTTGTTTTTCCATGATCTTATACTTCCAGTGAATGGACAAAAGGTACATGGGAGATGATCATGTCAACCAATACTAGCAAGGTGATTACATGAACTTAATGTATATCCCTCAATATGATAGATTAAACTTAGATAAGATACTAGTGCCAAGTGGTGTTTAATGGGCTTGAGAAAGTCTTGGGGCGGACTGTCAAAGTCTACTAATTTTTTTTTTTGTACATCTCTTTGATTAGTTACCAAAAAATAATTATTAACTTGAACGAGATATTAATATTAAATAAGTTTTTTAATCATAATTAACAATTTAAAGTGAGAATACATATCATTCAATCATGGTTTGACACTAATTGATAAATATAAATTCAAAAGAGCTCAATTGATATGTAAAAGATCAAGTGATGTATCATTGATCATTTGGAAAAAAACTTTGAATATAATAGGACGAAACCATAGAAAATAAAATAAAATATAAGGAAAATCAAATTGACATTAATGAAAAAACATACCTTGTTCATGGATGATCTTTAAAGTAGATCTTTGTAAAATGAATTTGTTTTTTGTACCAAGTCAAGTTCCTTCTTAGTTTCTTCAGTTTCTAACCTATGTGTGAGTGTGTGCGCGAGCGCGTGTCCGTCTGTGTGTACATGTGTTTGTGCGTGTGTGTGTGTGTGCGTGCGCATAAGTGTGCGTGTGTGTGCGTGTGCGCATACGCGTGCGTGTGTGTGCGCGTGTGCGTGATATGACATGAAAATCCTAATTTCAAAGGCTAAGATTAGATATGAAAATCCTGTGTGTGGGTGCATTTCCGTTGAAATAAAATTGAGGTTAGAAATTGAAGAAACTAAGAAAGAGCTTGAGTTAGTACAAAAGACAAACGTTTTTTACATAAATCTGCTTGAAAGATCATCCACAAACAAGGT
>JAJOOS010000168.1:0-20157 GCA_029582725.1 Solanum chiquidenum
ACAATGTGGATCTTGAGTGGCCAAAGTTGCTTCACATTTATGACATTTGGGACACAATGATTGAGAAGTTAAAGAAAGTAATCTATGTGCATGAGGGGAAGGTCTCATTTCTGGCTAGTCAATTTTTTTTTACATTTCAAGAGATTCTTGTGGCTAGGTGGAACAAAAGTATTTTCCCTTTGCCTTGTATGACACACTCATTGGTTTCAAAATAATATTACCTATCATTACTTCAAGGTAAAAATGAGATTTGAATGCTAACTCCTAAGAAGATAAGAAATGTCATTGAATTATATGATTGAATGCTTCCAACAATACTTTCAAATGAAATGAAGCAAGTCTATTTGGAGCATTTTGTAGTGGGAGTGGTTAATTTAGTGAACCTCGTGTGATTGAGGCTATAATGTATCTGATATGAGTGCGGATCTAGAGGCCTAGCTCAAGTGGTAAAAGGTGGAGGATTTGTGGCTTAGGTCGCAGGTTCAAGCCCCACACCATGCAAAGCGAAGCCTGGTATTTAAGTGAAACCTCGTGTGATTGAGGCTATCTAGATCCGCACTCATATCGGATACGCTTACCCAAGTCGAGCAACATAGTTTCTTTCTTGTTTGCATGTCACAACTCTGTTTTTCAATTTCCCTACATTCTTTTTTATTTCTTGGACTAATTTTCATTTTCTTATGGTGCTTTTGCTAGTATAGTCGTGGCAAAGGGCTTGGCAAAGAATCTGTTCTCATGATGATGACATTTGCAGTTGATAATTTCAAGATACATACCTTCCGCGTCAAAATTGGAGAATTAAATCAGGCCTCTCTCAATCTATTCCAAAAATTGGTATCCCTATAACCACCAACTCATGCACACTATCCATAATGTGATCCTTTTACATGTAAATTTGGATCTACAGAGCTAACAGTCAAGAAACCTCAAACACTTTTTTGCAGGGTTTCAAGGAGACCTCTTACAGTAAAATCTTCAACGAGGTGAGCTGATAATTCTCTTTTTCTTTTTCTCAATAATGAATGGTTGGTTGCTTTGGAGGCATTTTTCCGTGCCACAAAGGAGTTAATAATACTGCTAAACTGAGAGTTCAGTGGATGAAATTTTCATTCTCTGTTCCTTAACATTATAATTAACTGTTGCAAGAAAGTTGAATTGTAATAGGAATTCCGGCTTCCTTAAATTTTTTTACTTCTTAAGTTGGTTAAAAAAAGGAGGCTTAATCAAAACCTCATTTTTGCTAAGTTGCCCTTCTAGTTCTTTTGGCTTATTCAATTTAGTTGTTGACATCTAAATCTATATATGTTGTGCAGATGACCTTGGAGTTGCCAATGACCGAGTCAAAGATTTTTGAGCTGCGTCAATTAGTTGGGAATATGGTTACACATTCATAGCACCTGAAGACACATGGTGTATGCTGATGACCGAGTCAATGTACGGTGAGCTGCTTCGGTTAATTAGCAACATGGTTATATGTTCATATTGCCCGGATAGACAATTCCCTTCAGCCTGGAGAGTATTCAGTATATTATTTTGGTGATTAGTTTTATCCAGAATTTTGAATCAAAGCTTGCGACTCTTTTACTGATTTTCACTAATTACTCTGGAATTTTCAATATGGCCTTTTGTTCTTTTCCTCGTTATATTACTCTGGAAGGTCACCTTGATATATACAACAGCAACGACACCTTGATATATAAATTAAACACAGCAAATGTTTGATTGTTGACTAATTTGTGTCTGGTTCGTTTCAAACAAACAGTAGTTAAGAGATGACGAAGAAAGCACAAGAAGAGTTGGAACTTTTTATTGCCTGGAAATAGAGACAGCTTATTTTACAGTAATATTCTAGACATTTTGGAACTGATTCGGAATATTGGATGAAAGCCAAAGATGACTTTTTATTTATTTGATGAGTTGAAAAAACTAAGATGACTATTTTTCTCATGGAATTCTCAAACTGTCTGAAAATCTATTTGTCCAAATGATTGAAGGTGTTGGGATGAAAACGGATGCATCTGAGGGATGTCGTTTGAGACTGAGAGTCCACCTTGCCAGACATGATTTACTGTGGTTCCATTGCCCAATGGCCCTATAGTCGCAAAGATAATCATCTCGTTGTTTAAGTATTCTGCAGATATATTTGAAACTTGAAAGCTGAGATTTGCTCTCTGCATTGATGGACTATAACTTGTTATTTGTGTTGTGTAAGCTATCATGCTGTCAGTTGAGTTATGGAAAGCAACTAATGCTTGCGATCCGACCATGCCTTGTCTTGTAGGGTTGATAGCCCATGCTACCCACCCCTTAGAATCTTGTTTAGCTCTGTATGCAATTGAAACTTTTGTGCTGGATGAATTGTAGCTCCAGTGCAGGTTTGCTTCTAAAGAGGGGAGCACTTTGCAAGTGGTGAAAGTTCTATTGGCTGGGAAAGTGTAGTTTGAACAGTTTTGAGCTGAGGTAACAAGAAAAAGTGAAGCAAGAATGCAGAATAGCAGTTTTGATGTTGAGCTTGACGCCATGGGAACAAATATATTCTCTTTTCCCATGCCAAAAATGGAACGAAAGGATAGAAGCACCGTAAAAGACTATTATTGCGCGACTGTCGAGCTTATCCAACACCAAGTTGAGAATGTAGGATGTTACCTTTTTTTGCAAGTTGAAGAATAAGAATGTTGGTAGTTATTCTATACGAAAGGGAAGGTGAGGTTTTAAAGTCTATTATGTCAGCGGGCCCCTATTGATAGTGATACCTCAATCTCATGGATGAAGGTTGACCTCCTATAATAATGTATCTATTTATGAATGGGTCTAGGAAAATTGAATATTTCATATATGTTGTTTTTGAGGGTATGAGGCATGGGTACACTCATTGACTTAGGACCTCTTCAAATATGTTAAATCATCAAACTTAATGCAGAATAGTTCCAAGTCAAGAAGTGATATTTTCGACAGAAGGTCCAAAATAGTCCCTCATCTTTGGGTTAAGACTCAAAGTCATTCTTGAGTTTTCACATGAAGCACTAATAGTCCCTTATGTTTTCAATATTGGTGTACTTTTGGTCCTCCCCTAAACTTTTGCGTATTTTTTAACATTAATTTTGTTCATAATTTTATATAAGGAATGTCCCATCATCTTTTTATATATTTAGCAGAAATAACAACTCTATGTGAGAGAAGGTGAGAAGAAGAACACATTGTTCTGTTCAGTATAAATATTACTGCAGCCAGCTAAACTAAGAACATTTTAATATATGACATTGCAAGAAAAGAAAAATTTGTACTATTGTATGTGAAATCGTTGTGATGAACCTCTCGACTTTACCTGCAATACGATTTCTACTAAACAAAATAAGGTTTTTTTCTTCTCACAATCTCTCACATGGAGTTATTATTTCTACTAAATATATAAAATGACGATTAAATATTCCATACATAAATTATGAATAAAATCAATGTTAAAAAATAGGCAAAATTTTCAAGGAGGACCAAAAGTGCACCAATATTGCAAACATGAAGGACTATTAATGCTCTATGTGAAAACTCAAGGATGACTTTGAGTCTTAACCCAAAGATGAGGGACTATTTTGGGCCTTTCCTCGATTTTTTCATCCTTGTGATACTTTTAGCCAGGGGTATGCAACGGTTGGTTTGGCTTGGCTTGGCTTATTGATTTTTAATTTGTGAACATGCTAAACTGATAACTAAATTTTAATAAGATATTATTATCGATTTTTGGTTTAATCGATAAAAAGGCTCATATGATCATATATATTCATAAAATAGAAAAAGTAGTAAGAATAGAAGTCAAACACAAATATTTCTACATTGATCACTTTTGTTTAAGACAAAACTGTTCGAATTTCTTCTAAATATTCATGCAAATAATTGCAGAAACAACATTAATTGTCTTTGTCAAAATCAAATTTAAAATTGAGAAGAGAGAAGGTAATACTAGTTTGTGCTGCCTACGACGGAAAGTAATACTAAAATTTTAGAAAATAGGGTTGGTAAAATGTTAAAGTCATTGTTATATATTTAGGAGTAAAATAGTAATTCAAATATAATCTTATTGAATTATCAATTTAATCATAACCCAAAATCACAAAATTGAAAATCGAACCAATAATTCAATAGTATTATTTTTTATTAGATTTATTGGTTAAACCAGTTTTTGCACACCCTACTTTGAGCTACTTAGTTTTTATCCAACAACCATTAATTAAAGATGTTATCTTTAATGTTTTCATCAAACTTCCAATTCATCTACTTAGTTTTCATCCAAACAATCAGTCTTTAACTTCTTCAATGTTTTTGTTTGTTTGTAGAATTTAGCCGTCCGTACTGTTTCAATGTTTTTGTTAGGTTTTATTTCATCAAAATCTCCCTATCCCATATTAGAAGGGTTCTCCCGGTTGGTTTTTCTTCCTTTAGCTATTCAGATGTTTTTGTCGCTAACTTTCCAAAGTTCAAAATGCATAAACTAGTTACGAAACTTAGATGCATTTTTTTAAAAAAAAAAAAAAAAAAACGGAAGTTCATGGATCACATATTATATCTTCATATGGTTTATTACTTGGGCAACATCTTAGAGAAATGTTTTTGAAAACTTCAATAGATTTTAAATCAAACGTTCAAGTTGCTTATAAATGTAGTCAGTTAGACATCCAACTCGTAATGACAACGACCCAATTTCAATGGTTTATTACTTTGGAAGGATTCTTAAGAGAAATGTTTTGAAATCTTCAACATAACAGGTTTTCAATTAAACATTGAAGTTGCTTATAAATGTAGACAATGAAACATAAATTACTTATATACACATCTTTCTTTTTTTTACCATATTTTCTATTTTTTTCTTACCACTTCAAATATTCCTCTTTTCACTCACATTATACATCACTTAGAACAGCCCCAAATACACGATCTTTCTTCCTTTTTTTCGCTCCTAAAATTACTCCATTGTATTATCAATTACCTCAATCAACTCCACTTTTGAATTTCAAATATTCTCTTTCCAATTCATCAATTGCAGGATATTGAAGAGTTACTTCTTATTCATCTTCTTCTTCGTTTGTTTTTTTTTTAATTTCAAGTTCATAGTATCGATTTAAAAAAAAAATAGATTTTAATTTATAAATTTCCGATATATATGGATGAAGCTCCATCTTTTAGTATGAGATTACACAAATAGTTTCAACCACTGATGATATTGTACGTCATATATTTGATTTTGACGATGAAGATTTTATTCAAAATAGATCTAAACAAAGAAACAATTCATTATTCATGATGAATCTAACATTGGAGAAGTCGAAGAAGAATGTATGCCCGACTTCTAAATCTACTGTTGAAATACGCTCAAAAAAAGAAGGAAAAAAGTTGGATCTGTCATTACACGGCCATCACTATCAAAGATACAGATTTTCAATGTATCTCACTTATTTTTTTATTCTTAAATTAATTTTTGTTAGTGTTATTACTGATATGATATATCACTGCTACATTAATTTTTATTTTATGCAATGTATCATGTTCATATTTAAGGTATTGATACATAACTTTAATGTTGTTGAATCTTCGATTAGTGTTTATCATGTTTAACATAAATGTACTTGATACACATGAACACTACCTAATGTATCATTTTTATGTATCAAGTTATATAATGTAGCTTCAATCTGGATACATAAATCATAATGTTCTCTAACTGGAACACTATGTATCAGATCCAACAATAGGTATATTAAACACATCAGTAACAATCTTTTAGTATAAGATACATACACCCAATATTATTCAACTAGAAGGCTATGTGTCTGTACACATTACCCAATAAACACCCTTGATACATAAACCCTAATGTCAAATTCAATAGTTTTCAAACATTATTACATGTGTCATATACATATCAACTAATCACCACCGTGTTATGTATCACACATAAAAATATGTTATTTAGAATAATTATATGTATAATGTATCTTTTTATAAAATATTGTATTTCTCAAACAAAATAAGATACATAAATAGTAATTATCATGCACTAATTTTTTAGGCATGATACGTCAATTTGAATTTATACTAAATATATCTGATACATAGCAATTACCACACATACATGTATCCATCAAAGCTATGTATCTCTTCAGCCTTTTTGTATGTTGTATCAATGCATAGCGGACACATTAAAAATTCAGGCTCTTATTTCTTCACCCCAACGATGTATCTGATTTACAAGTTTTTCCTCAACTCATCGATCTCTAATTCAACTGCAATGACTGATTTGAGATTCACAAAATCAATATTTTGATGAATAACAATTCCATCACTTTTGTATCATTCATACTTAACCTCATTTTTTTAGATTTCGGAATGTCTCGACATGATCGACAAGTTCATGTTGTATTAGTACAATTTGTCGACAAGTACGATTAAAAAATTGAGAGTTTTTTGGAAGAATGGGAAGAAAAATTTTGAATTTTGAATTATGCTAGCATGTTACAATTTGTCAATTAATGTATTGATCTAAACCCAAACACCTTATGGGAAATATTTACTACTTTAATGTATTAGGTAGGATTACGATACTTAGCATTCTACTAAATATTTTTAAAATAGTAACGTATCATGAGTAATATATCTATCTCAAAATCACAAATTAAAAAATCGACTGCACAACACAATACATGTAATCCCATATATTTTATTATCAGATCTCTCTACCCTGAAGTTAAAGTTATAAATAGTAATATATCATGCACAATTTTATGGGCATGATACATAAATACATAAAAGTTTATACATATAAATCCATCCAGTTGCTTTATCAATGTTGTATTCTTCTATTTTTCTCGTTTCTTTTACTCTACAAAAGCAGTGAGAGTTCAAATTTGACATTTAGTAGACAAGTATATAATCAATGTCGATAGAGGAGGAAAACGTCATAGAGGATAGAGGTGGCACAGGCAACAATGCGAAGGGAGAGGTTGAGAGCCCTCAGAGAAGCTCAAGAACCTTTTCAAACCACTAATGATGATAATAACAAGACTAGCAAAGATATCATGATGTATCTTCTCAAATTTTTGATAATTTTGAATCAAAATTGAAAGGATCGTCAAAAAACTATGAGAAGAATTTTGAATCTCGAAATTTTCAATAATTTTGAATCAAAATTGAAAGGATCTTCGATGAACTGGAAGAAGAATTTTGAATCTCAAAATTTTCGACAATCTTGAATCAAAATTGAAAGGATCTTCGATGAACTTGAAGATTTACAAAAGAAATCATTTATCCAACAACAATTCCATCACTTTTGTAACCTTCATAATTCACCTCGCTTACTCAAAATTTCGACAAAAGTTTTTGAACCAAATCTGAAAGGTTTCTTCGCTGAACAGAGGAAAGTGATTTGAAATTTTGAATTTTTTCTTTCTGTTAGGATTTGGCTCTGTATGATTGAAAGTAAGAAGAAATGTAAGCGTAATTTATGAGATTTAATTAGATTTTCAGTTTTTATTCCCTATTTTAGCATAACAGATTGATACTTCTTGTATAAGAATTAATGTATCCAGATGGTGACTTATGTATCTGGAAGGTATAAATTTTAAGGAATTATTGTAATTAAAAAAAGAGTAAAGATATGATGTAATTTACTCCTTACACTATGAAATTTATGTAAGTTATACTAAATTTATATTATATTTGCTTTGATTTTAATATTTAAAAGTTATACTAAATTGATTTGATTTGATTTTTAATTTCATCACAGACAAGCTCAAACTAAACCATGAACACTCCGCTAAAAATAATGATACAGAATATAGATCCATTAGATTCGATACAAAATTTATATAAAATCCTGTGAAAGATTCGACCTCCACAGGCTTATTTTAAAAGGCCATTAGGGAAAAATTGGTCATTTCAATGTAGGGATGACACGAGGCGGTTGTAGGATAATTTCAGTAAGATCAATTCGTTCCGCTCCGCTTCACATAGCATAATTTCTTTTGTTTAACTTCCATCACTTTGCTCCCCATAAATAAAAAAGGAAAAAAAATTTAAATATGTCATCAAACTTTTAGAAAAGGCTCATTTATGATATTCGTTAAAAGTTTTAATTGTTTATGCCATTTTTGTTAAGGAAAAAACTCAACCATGCCACTATTTTTAACTACGATTTTGCAAAACCATTTTTTACACTCCAAACAACTTTTGGGAGTTGTTGATGTTCTTCATGTGTTCTTGAGGAAGAAGAAGCAAAAAGAGTACATTTGATCCAAAACTTCAATTGAAAAGCGTTAAAAGTTGTTTGGGGTGTAAAAAATGATTTTGTAAAACCGGAGTTTAAAAAAAATAGCATGGATGAGCCTTTTTTTAAACCATAATGACATAAATGACCAAACTTTTAACGGATGACATAAATATAAATGAGCCTTTTCTAAAAGTTTAATGACATATTTAAGGCTTTTCCCTAAAAAGAAAAATGGCGTCACTGCTTTTATAAACGTAGCAATCTTAGCTGCTTCAGCTATTTTAAGTGCCATGGAATGGATAATATTTGGGGATATGAAACTTACAGTATAGTTCAGCCAAATATATTTATAATATGTTTGAAATATAAAAATCTATACACTAATGACGTATATTATGTGTATATTACACTTAAATACAAGAATCTCTATACTTACTCGCTGTTTTGTAAATTAGATCATCCAAAGACACTGTACTGTAATTATTATAAGAAACATGTACATTCTAGGATGATTTACAAAAAGTTATTTTACTGAGTAATTTTTATAACTCAATTAACCATTTAAGAAATAAACTCAAACGAAAGAAATTCATACCCCTCTATGAAACTTTGAACAAGTTAGCTAAATTATTATTTTATGAAACAAAATTGGCACTATATTTCAAGTTTTCAATCCCAATACAAGAAAAAAATAAGAAATGATTTTGCAAACAAATTTCAAGCATGAACGAAATTTTAATAAGTTGTGATATAATATAATATTTCCATCATCTAGAATAAGACTTTTCTTTTTGGTAAGCTGGAATAAGACATTTTTAGCCAACACTAAGAAAATAGAATGTCAACGAAGAATAATAACTTTGGCTCACCAACAAGGATGGTGGTAAAGTGACAAGTACTCATTCATTCTTAATTAGAAGTTTTGGGTTTGATTTTCCCTGAATATGGAGTCATCTTTATTGGACAGTGCTTTATCTGAATTCAAATTTAATCGAGTAAACGAATATCTGGTGGAAAAAAAACAACTTTAGCTCTGTGTCTAATAAAGGAGGGAATAGTTGGAAATTTCAATGTGTCCTTGTCATATGTATTTCATTATGTTCTTCTTTGTATCTTATTTACTTTTCAATTATGTCATCATTTCAAGTTGTTGAATTTTTTAATAGTTGTTATTTAATGACTCCTCTGTTAATAGTAGACTAGACTGGGTCAATACAAGTTGCTGCATTGGCAATTGAACAAGTGGAAGTCAACTCAAAATTTCAGCAATTGCTTTTTAATTAAATTAACAAAAATATTGACATATCTTTTTCAATGTAATATCCAACAAAAAAATAAATAAATCACATACGTCATTTTTCAGTTTACCAAAACTAATAGATTCACTAGATCAATTATATTGTAAAACAAAAATATAATTTAAAACATGTTACAGATACACTGTATTGTGGATATTTATTTAGAGAATTTTATAATGAAGCAAGTAGCTCATGTAGACAGCTTCCTAAATATTCTTGTAGTAACTTTCTGAAAGAAATTTAAGCAGCAAACTTACAAATAGCTCAAGCAGGTAATTACTTATTTAAAAGTCTTGCAATAGCTTTCTGAAAAGTCTCGCAATAACTTCATTTATTCATAAATATAAAGCTAAATGAATTCATTTTATACCTCAATTTCAAGAGAAATAAAATTTGTCTTTAGCTTAGCTTCATTTTATTGTCTTATTTATTTATTATTATTATTATTATTATTATTATTATTATTATTATTATTATTATTATTATTATTATATAACATGTTATCAACATGAGATTTTATCATCTTGAGTACTTATTTTGAAAGAAGCATATAATTATGATTGAGAGACAAGATTAATCTCTATTGCAATCATTGTTTTGGTGATTATTTTCTTCTCAATAAAAAGTAATATTTCTTTTATCTGATTTTCATTAATTTCACTTTTTAACTTGAAAGTGCCAAGGATATTCCACTGAGACTTGCAATGACTTTTGCCAAGTCAAAAGGGAAAGCCATGTGAGTTTTTTTTTGAAAAATAAATAGGATTAGTTTTAAAAAATGTCATGTGAGTAAATTATATATATTACTCCACGTCCTTTTAATCTTGCTATGCTAACGATAACTATCATAGTTCTATTTTATGTCTTGTTAACTAAATTTGTTTATGTTTATAACCACCAGAACTGGTAACATTTTCATAAGCTTGTTACGATTACAATTGAAATTAAAGATATAATAACAACAATAATAATATATTCAGTATAATTTTCATAGACTAATTTTTTTTTTTTTTAAAAATGTATACAAATCTTATTCCGCTATTATATGCATAACTTGATTTATCCGTGAAGTAGCAATATCTTAAAAGAGGTACTAAACTCTCACAATTTGATGTGATTAAGGTACATCATATTGATATGATTATATTCCACCAAAAGAATGATAATTATTTATAAATATATAAATCTAGATATATTCCTTGAAGTAATTGTGATAGTATTTAGCAAAGCGTATAGCTACGCACGACTTACTTCCAGAAGAAGTAGAGCAATTGCGAAGAAATATTCTAAATATTTTAAGCTTTACTTTTGAAGTAGTGAAAATTTTGAAATTTACTCCCGAAGTAGTAAAATTTTGAAATTTTCTTTTGAAGTAGTAAATCTTTGATCTTTACTCCCAAAGTAACAATCATGATCCAATAATCCTAAGTCATGATAGCACCTACCCAAACCTCATAATCGAACCAATTACAATACTAAATTCATTTTAACAATTTTAAAACATGGAAGTAAAGAGAAAAATCGATAGTAAAAATTAAAAATCAAGCAAGCATTTATAATATAGAAAGTGTCGTGTAAAGTAGAGTAAAATGCCACCTAAAATCTGATGTCACAAGTACAAGAGCTTTTAAAGTAATCAGTAAGTACTACGTCCATCCAAAAGAAAAGTAAGAAATAAATAAACAAAAAAGGAGTCTAGTGTTGTGGAACAACTAGCAGTTCATTCCAAATACTTCAAGCTATCACCAACGCTCTAACTCAAAATAAGATCTGCACACAAAAAGGTGCAACAAGTCTAAAGTGAATACGAAAATATGTATATTGAATAACATTATTGATCGACCTTAAATGAAGCGATGATGAGGTTTGGTATTTCCATGACTATCTTCATGCTTCTCAAAATCATAGCAATAACATAATGTGATAATCAAAACAAGTAAACAAACAAGATAGTTATAATTACTATAATTAATAGGAATTCAGTAAATTAAGCAAGTAAGCTTAAAATAATAATCTCAGCCAAATAGATAAATAATGGTATAAAGTATAATAACCAATACAATACAATACAATGCAAGTGATATGATATGAAATGAAATGATTGATGCACCAAAACACACACACTCATGCTGGTAGGTAGTCGTGATCCATGGAGAATTCGCGAGATTCATATGCCGCCATCAAAGCCGATCAGTAGAACCCTCGAGTAAAAAAAATACCATCACTCCATCCAGATCCGATCCTTAAGTACCCATGAATAAAATTCATATCAACTTCCCCTCTGGAACTAGATCCTTTGGATTTCGCGGATTATAATCATATGATTTATCATGTATGCTATGCGTGTGACAACATATAAAAACATAAAAAAAATGCCATCGATACGGAAAAATATGCAATGCACATGTTAAAAAGATCAATCAAGTTCTCAATACCTACTATTACTCATACCATAAATCACGAGGGCTAAGCTTACCCTTATTATGCATTTTATTCATCAAGTTTTTAACTTAAAGAGAGTATGCCTCAACTTACCTCCATATCAACCATTCAAGTTCCATTTTTTTAACAAATTCGAGTTGTAACCTCTTTATAATCTACAATTTAGTTAATTTCCTTAGTTGTTATAAAGACTAATAAATTCACTTATCCGACAAATCTAGTTGATATTGGTGTTTCTTTTCACTTGAAAATTCTCATATCAATAAAATTTCAATTCTCAATTATCACAATGAACTCACTTTAAAAAGATAAAAAGTTGTTATATTTTCTATCGAAAATAAATAAATAAATATATATATATATAGTGAGTGTGTGTGTTCATTTTTAGGAAAAAGTAATTAAAAGCCCAAAATAATTGAGGCTCCAAGGCATTACTTTAGTTGCCTTATAGTCGAACCGACCCAAACTTTATTGAAAGTATACATTTATAATAATTAGGGACAAGTCAAATTATATATTACAAATAATTCTCAATTTTTTTTAATATATGACGATTCATTACATATAAGATAAATATTACTACTTAATAAGGTAAATATTTATTGCAATCTAAGTTGGAAAAATTACGCGAGTGGGCAAACATTACTAGTTTAATATTCAACTAGGTTACAATTTTAATTAATTATTATGTGTGACTATAATATAATTTGCTATTAATTATGGGATCCATGGACAATTTGTATACCGAAATAAAAAGACCCCTCTCCAGGTTTGCATACTCATTTATACAAATCTAATTTTACCTTTCCTCTCTCCATTTTCTAATTCTCTCCTAAAATTACTCATACACATAAGGAATGAAAATACAGGTACAAAAAGGTGATTGCACAAACTAAATTGGGAATTTGAAGAATCATCATACTCCATAGTGCAAATATTTCAATCTTCAATTATTACAACTATATTTTATTTTTTGGGGGCAAATTTACCACTAGACGAAGTGTCTAGTGGCCTTTTATTAGAAATAAAAAAATCTCAATAGAAATAAGTACATGCAAGGAGGGCTAGGCCTTACCTTACCAATCCTATTGAGGTAATAAAAAGACTATGGTATGTTGTTTTTGGTCCTAAATTCTCGTACCTTTCACTAAGCGCGAATCTGAGAAAGTAATTTGAACATTATATTTGAAGATCTAGGATCCCAATATAGCCCGATCTGTAACGACCTGTTCTCGTCGTTATAGAAAAGCCAACGGAGAAAATTTGGGGCCGGAAAACTTTATCGTAGTATTTTGGATTTTCCCAACCTTGTCCAGATTTGGATGAAATCGGAGTCATTGAGGTGTAGGGAAATCTGGTATCAATCGGGTGAATCATTTATGATTTTGATTACATGAGTAGTTAGATAACTCGTTAAGGAATCCGTATGACTTTACGGAAGTGAATCAGGCGAGTAGAACTCCTGGAATCGATCTTAGCGTAAAGGTTATTTACTGAGCGTCATGGTTTAGAGGTGTGTTGTGAAATGAGAATTTTGAAATTCTTGAAATAACTCTCTATTTCGTTTTGGCCGCTTTGGCGGGGGGGTTATTGCCGCTCTGGCGTCGCTGCTGTGGCGGACCCGATGCGAATTAAAGTCATTAATAAACCCCTAAACGACCTCATTATGCACTTTTTGACTTTCTGAGCTAAGGAACGACCCCAGACGACTTATACTTTTTTTTCACCATTCTTGAGGCTAAATGTAAGCTTTTCACTCCTCGAATTCATTTTTCGATCCGTAGAACGTAATAGAATGGGTGAATATTGATGGGGGAGGATTTTGTTATAGATTCTATAGTGAAAACAACCCTAAATTGGATAATTGGATCATGAGTTTGATCTAGGGTTCATAGAATTGTTATAGTTTTGGGTAATTAGCGATTGTTGGTTGATTTTCATGTTAAATTATTTGTAGACCAAGAACAAGTGGAGCGAAGTTGGAAAGGGAAAGATCAAGTTTCTTAGGGTTTCAAGCTTGTTTCGAGGTAGGTGATGGTTATGATTCTATGATTGTGTGATGTATGCTTGTTCTTGTTTCATTATGATACTTGTATATGCATGAATGTTGCAATGTTGATCGCACTTGTTGTAAATGAGATAGATAAATGATGAATGCCATGAAATCATGACTTAAATGTATGATCTTGATGATATACTTGTGATTGTGATTGTGGTGTGTAAATGAGATCGATTTCCACGTTTTGGCATAACTAACTTGGATCGGTTGCCACGTTTTGGTATAAAAATGGGATCGGTTGCCATGTTTCGGCATAAATATGGGATCAGTTTCCACGTTTCGGCATACCAACTGTTTGGGTTTGGGTTCCGTGAGAGGACCAATGACTTGTTATATATTGACTTATTATTGTGAACATGATCATGAACTATGACTTATGACTTCTCAAAGAGTTCTACTTAGTGTGAGTGGGTGTATGAGACTTCATTCATGCATTGCACAAGTGGATTTTAAGAGTGATTGTGGTGTGGTTATCTTATTGAAGCATGTGACATTGTACGTTGTTCGTAAATGATAATTGATAGTGTATATGTTTGATGTATGCATGTTTATGATGTTGTAATGACTTACATATGTTTCACTTAGTGGGATATCCGCGTGATCCTACCAGTACACGGTGGTTGTGTACTGATACTACACTTACTCTTATTTTTGTTGAGTACAGGGCCTCTTTCGGCGGCTATTGATGTACCTCAGCTATGTGACTATTGAGCGTGATCGGATTCAAGGGTGAGCCCATTTTTTCAGGCTTCGATGGATCTCTCTTGTTTAAGTCCACTCTTTCGGACTCAGACTGTTGGTTAAGTTGTTGTTTAGTTTCGAGGTTGTACGTACCCCTTGTTCTTAGACTTGTCGTTAGTAAAGTTTTGGTACATTGACTTTCAAGTTCTAGGCTTTATTCTTCCGCATTGTTAGTTATTCTTGTTAGACTTTTGTTAGAGTTTATGGGAACTCTATTTTTTTCCCTTAAGTGTTTGATTTAAATGCCTTAGTTTTTAGATTATTTGCTTGGGTTGGGTTGTAGTAGTGGTTCTCCCACCTGAGTGTTAGTGTGGGTGCCAATCACGACGGTCGAGATCGTGACAAAGTTGGTATTAGAACCCTAGGTTCGTTGATCTCATTGTACCAAAACGAGTCTAGTAGAGTCTTGCGGAACAGTACGAAGACGTCCGTACTTTTCTTCGAGAGGCTATAGGACTTTAGGAAAAACTCACTTCTTTCTACTCCTTTGTGCTATGACTTCAATCCAATTGGTATCTAGGTGATACAAATTGGTATCTTTCCTCCTTCACTCTATGGTCCGAACTAGAGCAACAAAAGTGGTAACACCATCACTAGCAAGAGAGGATGTGTATAGACTACCGACAATTGAATAGGGTCGCCATTCATAACAAGTATCCATTGCCTCGGATATATGACCTTTTTGACCAATTGCAAGGTGCATCAGTTTTTTCTAAGATTGAATTAAGGTCTGGTTACCAGCAGTTAAAGATTGAGGCGGTTAAGAATTGGGTTCGACCAAGTTCTATGATTGAAATTAGCAGTTTTGTGAGGATCGGTAGCTACTATTGTCGCTTGTGGTATGAGTTGAGTTCAATTGGCATCTCTTGATTCCAATTGGTATCTCCACGAAGTCAACTAGATGTGGTGGTCACGACTGAGGGCCCCCAACAAAAGTAAATTGAAAACTAAGAAGGTTCCAATTGGTATCTGACCCTAGGGGTGGTGTGAATGCATGAATGATCAGGGATGGTCATCCATGGAGAGAAATAATTAATTAAGAATTTGGACTTATTTGTGAATTGTATCTTGGAAACTTTGAACGCTTGCTTCTGGTTGTCTGAATTAACTGCGAATGTGGAGTTGTAATTGCTTGAATGTGATGAGGTGATTATGTGCACAATAAATGTGTGTCTGAACTTTGATATGTACAATATGTTGGCCTGGTCGTTGAAGTTATGCAAGTTGTAAATACTTGAGTATCGTGAAACTCATTGTGAAAGAAAGATATTGACTAAGGATCGTGTGAGTGTCTGGGTGTATCCTGGGGATGTGTGGGTTGTGGTGCTGATTGACAAGAATGAATTGGTTCGTGTATCGTAGGATTTACTTGGGATAGACATGATTTCTCTTAGCTCAGAGAATTATCCTAAATTTGTTTGGCAGAGTTGGGAACTTTTGGAAAAATTAGAAAAGAGAAAAACCCCAGAAAATTAGTTGGCCTGGGTTCTGTTTCCGTTTTGGCCGCTGGGGTGGGACTTTTCGCGCCAAGGCGAGGCCGCCAGTATGAAATTCCTCCCGCCAGAGCGGGACAGGGCGAGACAGAATCTCAGCACTGTCTCTCCTATTTTCCTAGTCATAATTATGGACCCAAAATTATATCCGAACTAACCCCGCGATCAAATTCAGTGTTCAACAATTGAATATAAGTTATAAGGTGTGTGAGAATTATGGAGAACCTGGGCATATGAGAAGGAAATCAGCGAGGCTGTAGAGGCCAGAGAAATGGTAATGCAAGTAGAGGAGTAGTGCAACTAGGCAAGGAGGTTGCCCGTCAAGAGGACAATGCTCATTTTTATGTTTTTCTGAGTAAAATAGAGTTTGAGGGTGTGATGCAGTGGTCACAAGAGCTACTCTTGTATGTGCTCGGATGGCTATTGTTTTGTTTGATCTGAGTTCTACTTATTTGTATGTGTCAGTTCAATTACCTTGGGATTTGGTGTGGTTTGTGATATACTTGATGCCCCCATCCATGTTTCTACCCTAGTTGACGAGTCAGTCATAGTCAACAATGTATATCGTGTTGTTCTGTTATGTTTATGAATTTTCAGAGTTGGGTTGATTTGGTTATGTTGGATATGACTGACTTGATACAATCTTAGGCATGACTTGGTTGTCCCCACATTATACCTGGCTTAATTGTAATACTAAGTCGGTAACACTAGAGATCCCAGATAGGCAAAGGTTAGAGTGGGAAGGGGGTACAAGACTAAGTCAGCTAAGGTCATATCTTTTGTGCGGGGTAGGAAACTGGTGGGGCAGGGTTGTTTGGCTTATTTGGATCATGTTTGGGATGTTGAGGTTGAGTCTCCCTCTATTGAGTCTATTCTGGTGGTGTCAGAATTGAGAGAGCTTAAAGCTCAAATCCAAGGTATTCTTGATAAAGGTTTCATCCGTCCTAGTGCTTCCCCGTGGGGTGCTCCTGTATTATTTGTTAAAAAAAAAAAGGGTGGTATGAGGACTGGTGATTTTATCTTAAGCCATAAAAGAGTGGATTAATACCAAAATGGCAAGCTTATGGATAAGGAATGTTCCAATGAGTATACTTGGGTGAAGGAAATTGAAGTATTTTAGTAAGAAAGTGTGTATAAATTGGATTAGTCCTTTGAATTTGATGAGTACACCTAAGTTTGAGGTGTCGTGTTGATGAAAAGGTTGACTTCATAGTGATAGTCAAAGATGACGGAGCGTAATGGTAATAAGAGTCGTGATGGATTGTGACGGGATGCAATTATATAATAAGATTGTTGGTTGAGCAAATTTTGTATAGTAATTACGACTTGTGAGTACCTAAGGTTGTGATTTTCTATTATTTAGTGAGTAAAGTGGTTGTATGGAAAGTTTTAAGAGATGGTGGGACACCACTCGAACCGAATTTTAAAGAGCTAGAGTTATAATGAAGAAAACAAGTGGGATGTAGTACAACCTTTTGACAGAGGCTAGAGCAAGAATATTTTCTTGATTGCAAAGGCTAAAGAGATATCTTTAGAGGGGTAGATAATTGGGTTCAGAGACGCGCGACTTCATTCATTTTGCGGTGGCTATAGTAATAGTGTCACAAGTCCATCAAATGGGTTAAAAACTATTGAAGCAGACTTGAAAAAGGATTATGCAGACATTAGCTTGAGCGTGATGATAAGTGTTTGTTTTTGTTTTTGAGTCTAGTAATGAGTACGATTGGATTGTTAGTGAAATATATTGTAAGATCGATGGAGATGCGATCGATGATAAGCGAATATCCATGATTTCATAAAAATCTTCAAGGTATAAACTAATGTTGATAGATAAAAGGATTGTGTTATGTGTTACAATTCAGATTTTTCATTGCATGTCTACATTCATGGTGATATATTTATCGAGGTACGAATCTGTAAGGTGAGAAATGATCCATTGTATCAGGTAGTGAACCTTTGAAAGGATTTACACTTGGTTTGAGTCGTAAAGTTTATTACTTTTGATTGTTAAAGTATCTAAGAAAGGTTTTCATTTAAAAAGTGTTGGTTTATAATAAGGTAAATGGTCGGGGTGTTTATGATGGTTGTTAGTAATGTGAGTATGATTCACTAGCTATGCTCTCGTGTGTTTTTAGTTTTGTGGGTGGATCCCTAGTGGTGGATTAGGGGTACCAAATCCTGCGATGTTCTCTTGGTTGAATGAAAGATTATTAAGATTTGGTTATTTCGAATGACATAATTGGTGTTGTCTTGGAGTTGTTAAAGTATTTTAGTGGTTCTACATGTACCACCTTGCTTATGAGAATTTACAGAAGATCTACCATCCGTATTTGTGGTTGTCCGGCAATCTTAATATTCCTCTAGTTGTCGAGGTCATGTATCGATTATGTGTGGTTGAATGTGGGGCTCATTGGGTCTAATTCTATTGATCTTAAGAGGTAATCTACAATTACTAAATCTAGCATTACGATAGTGTTGTTGGAGGGGTTGTATGCTTGGACATGTCCCTCGATGAGTATCTGATTTCTAAGGATCAAATTTGTTATAACTTAAGCTTATGGGAATTTATGTTGTGGGATGGAGATATTGTTAAGGACTGTGATTGTTTGGGTATTATGAGTATGTGTTGGTTGATTCAGGTTCACTTCTATTTTTAGCGAGTATTGACTTGAAAGTTTATCATGCTTAAGTGCTAAAGGATTTGTCCGGATGATTGTGTCAATGTCCTTGATAACATGTTGTAGACGTGTGTACGATCAACTTTGGTGGTTGTTGGAAATCGCTTTTGTTGTAGTTTGATATACCATGAGTTTACGGTATTTCTAATACATTTCACTTACGAGTTGTGTGTGTCTAGGGCCTTTTTGTATTGGTTTTTATGTGTTTGTATCATATTTTGCAGGAAAGAGGTTCAGGCGCGGAAGTAAAGAGACAGCTGAAAGAAATGCAGAAAAGGGCATCTACGGAGGTGATCTACGGACCGTAGGTCCATTGACGCTCCGTAAATGGTGGTCGTAGATCAGCAGGCAAGGCATGAATGGCACATCAGGGAAATCTGACCAAGTGTGGAACCACGGTGACCATTGACGGTCCGTAGTTTGATCTACGGACCGTACTGTTGATCCGTGATTGATACTGCGAGGGTTCCAGTACCTGATTTTTCAAGATTCTAAGTATGAAGCTACAAAGAGGGATTGACGGACCGTAGATTTATACTGCAGTTCCGTTGTTTGCTTTAGAGAAGCTGATTTTTGGAGGCTGAAATATTTTTTAAGTCCTGACTGACGGAAGGGACTCATGGATCGTAGATCCATTGACGGTCCGTGAGTCAGTCTCGTGGAATGAAGACGCGTTCCTGAACAAACTTTCCTTATTTTGTTTCCCTTTTTATTTAAGACTTGCTTTCTATAAATAGGGTATGTAAACGTCGTTTTTAGTGATGAGTTTTTATTATTGTGATTCTAGTTCTTGACTTGGGAGATTAACTTGCAATTTTAGCAATTCTCAATTTCCTAAGTGTGTTTTGAAGATTTTGGTTTTGCAATTCAAGTTGAATTTCTAGGTTTGTTATTCTTCTTACGTAAGTTCATAATTCTTTCATCTAAAACAATGAATAGTGTTCATGTGATTATGAGTAACTAAACTCCACAACTAGGGTTGTGGGAACCATGAGCGATTAACAAAGTATGAATAGTAACTAAGCAATTATTGAATAGTGTTGTTGCATGCATTGATCATTCTTTCGTTTAAAAGTCTTTTTAACGAGTGCACGCGTTAGAACTCGCCTTGTTGCTACTTGCCGGACCAAGGAGGTAATCAAAAAGAAAAGAATTATCAACATAGATTTAGTGTGATACTATCTAATAGGCT
>JAJOOS010000169.1:0-80890 GCA_029582725.1 Solanum chiquidenum
AAAGAACATAAGAGAAATGGTGGCCAAATCCTCGAATGCTATGAGGACTACCAATCTTCAAGTCTTTCTCTACTAAGGTCCTAGCCACGGGGATGCGAGTCGATATCGCCGGACCCTACATTTGGATAAGAAATGTAGGCAAGAGTATGCGTTAGTACAAGAATGTACTAAATATGATAACTTGCATAAACATCAACATAAACATAAGAGTTAGACAATATAAGTCATAAGCATAATCAATGCACATAATAGATAACATCAACATATAAGGGATACTTCTCAAGTAACCTCAAAGCAATACTTAGCCAAGACATGGGTAATCCTCTACTAGTCTAACTCATCATAGAAGGTAAGCTTAGTCATCATCCAAGCTCATCACCTATCATAACATATCATTAGCTTATCTTTTATAGACAATGGGTAATGCTGCTTGCCTTTCTATAAAGGCTAAGGGTGGTCGCCTATTTCCTTGCTTACATGGTCATGGGTATTCGCCTCTATGTCCATCCTACGGGATCACGGGTATTCGCCTCTATGCACAACATCATATGACACATGTATTCGCCTCCATAACATTCTATAAGTAATCATAGGTATTCGCCTCCATATCCTTTCACAATAAGGGATCATGGGTATTTTCAATCCATGTCCAACATTAGGGGATAAAGGTAGTCGCCTCTTACTCTCTTTTAAAGAATATGGGGATTCACCTCATATCTTTCTCATCTAGAGGTCATGGGTATTCACCTCTTGCCTCATCAATTTTAGTCTTTAGTCTAGATTTGTTTTAGGTGAGCAATCATTTTAACCTAGAATCATTCAATGTGAGAAAGCCAAACATGCATAACATAAGTAATTCATGTGAGAACTACCCCTTCCACAACAATTACATCAATAGTCAACAATTGACAACATAAGCTTTACTCTCAAAGCACTATATCTCATAGTCATTCTATATGCTCAATCTCAAGCAATTCAATATCATAATCATCTCATAAACTTCAATCTCAAAGCAATCCTAATTATGATTCATCATATAAGCTTCAATTCTAATGTATCTTATCAATCCTAAAAGAATACCTCTAAGCCCACAAATTCTCCTTGCATGGCATCAAACCCATTTACATCAATCTTAACCTAAAAACATGGGTTAAGCATGGGTACATGTAAATTCATCCCAAAAACATGTATTCTACTCAATGATTGAACCTAGAAACATGGGTTAAGCATGGGTATTCCTAAAAACATTTATTCTACTCAATTCATGCATAAACAATCATTACCCAATCAATTGGATCAACATTCATCAATACCCACAATATTGGAAGAAAACCATAACTTAAATTTGGAATTTCATCTTCTCAATTGGGGAATCTTAGGGACTCCATGGATGGAAGAAATCCATGGATGAAAAGCCATCATACCTTGATTACAAAGCCCACAAATTCTTGAGGAATGGAGACTTGAACTTGACCCTAGCTTCAACTCTTCCTTCTTCTTCAAGTTCTAGAGAGAGAAATATTTGAGAGAAGAACTTTGGGATTTCTTTTGGGTTTTGGAAATAATGATTTGAATGGGTGAGTTTTGGGGTTAAAATGACTTATATAGGGGTCCTAGGCTTGGGTAAAAGGACGTAGTATAGGAACTAATTAATTAGGAAAATACCCAACTACCCCTGAACTAACTGTCAACTATCACCGAGCTACCAATCGACGGACCCAGTCGAAAGACTGTTGTTTGACCTACGGCCCATCCTGGTGGATAGTAGTTGGTGGTTGTCATGACCCAGGGGTACTCCATAGATGTAACACGACACATGAAATACCGAAAGGCTCCAAGTAAGCCCCTTAGCAAATCATCATCACATAAGTAAAGAATAATAAAGAATAGAAACACATGTTTAAGTCTTTAAGAAAAACCTTCATAAAATTAAAGCGGAAGTCTAGACATAGTCTCATTAAGCCATCTACTACTATAGGAGTCTCAAAATAATAGGGTCACAACCCTTACAATAGAGAATATGAAAATGTCTAGTACAACGAATGAAATGAAACAACAATAAAACTCTTGTCCTCGGATCCATGAGGACATACCACAAGCTTTGGAGAATAGTTGATCCAAGCTTGGACTAGAAGAAATCGCCTTAAATGCCGGAACCTACACTTTGTAGAAAATGTAAAAAAAATACGGGTTAGTAAAAAATGTACTAAGTATGGTAGCTATGCATGAAAACCTTTAAAGATGCTAAAAAGGGACATTTTAATTGAAAACTATACATTTTATCAAGTTAAGAACCATCATACAAGATAAGTGCAAAAGCATAAGATACGATCATATTCAACATATTGATCATCTTAACATAATGAAAACAAACCATAAATACCCTCCAAGTCTCCTTGTGCTATGTATGAACAAGATCTCATACTCCTACCCATACTAAGGAAAGCTCATCAAGTGATTATAGTTCATAACTCCAATTCTAGTTCATTCTATCATAGTGGGATTAGCTTTAACCGACATGGACCATGAGAGCTTATCATGGAATCCGGTGTCTACCCCACACCGAAAAGGGGTTTCCTACTTGCCTAAGGTAGAACTAAAACTCTTAGCTTATGTGGATCCCCTAGCTAAAGACCTATGTGGGAACATAGTTTATCGGATAAGGAGATTGCTTCTAGAAACTCGGACTCAACTATGGTAGAATGTTTGCATCTCATAAGACAACTACTTTGGTAATCCAGACTCAATTAGTGTAAACGGAACCCATTTGGGAAGCCGGACTCAACTAGTGTAGAAGTTTCCATCTCATATTCATATCCTCTCGGTGCTAAGCATTAATTCCCATTTAAGTTTATATTAAGTCTTGACTTAAATTGATGAGTAAGGAAGAATGTCTTGACACTCAATCCAACAACTCATACTAAAGCTCCTAGATTCAATATGGGAGACTAGTCTTCAACCTTAGAATCACTATATGTGACAAACCTTTCACATTATATGACATTCATACCTAAGTGTGTACATGAGGATAATCATTCGATCAACACCACAATTAGATCATAATTGAAGCACTTTTACTCTCAAAGCAATCTAATTGAATACACACACGTCTCATACATATAGTTAGTTCTCATGTTTTTCCCCTCAAGGCTATAAATCACATTCAATCAACCAATCTGGAATCACTACATTATATATAGATGGAAGCATGAATGAAATAACTAAACTACTACAAGTGCTAATTCATAGTTACTACAATTCACCCAATTCACAAGTCACAAACTAGGGTTAAGGGGAATACATGGATTCATGGGGGATTTTTCTCATAAATTCAATAACAATCAACAATACAATCATAATATATCCTAATTAAATCAATGAAAACGTTTTAAGCAAGAATCCATGGCTTAGAATGAAAACCCTAGGTTTTGGAGACTTTTTTTTTTACTTTGAAATTGAGAGATTTAGGGCTTCATGGATGAAAACCTAACCATGAATCAAAACCACCATACCTTAATTGAAGATTCCTTACTAGATTGGGTGGAAAATTTGAGTTCTTGAGCCCTAAGCCTTGACTTCTTCTTGTTCTTCTTCTTCTTTAATGGAGTTTTTAGAGAGATGATTTTTGGAGAGGGTTAAGTTGGTTATGACTTTGAGTTAGGGAGTTATGAGGTAATGAGTTAGTTAATAGCTTAAAAAATCTTAAATAGGTCTAATTAATCAATATAAAACGATCTCACTTCATTATAACTAACCTAGGAATTTACCAAACTAACCCCCACTTGGTCGAGACTTGGCATGCTACAGGTGTGATGACCCACGGACCATGGGTGGGACCACAGCCCGTGCTGGTGAACCATGGGTCAAGGGTCTACAACTTGTTTTTGAGGGCTTGACTCACGACCCCCACCTACGGGGCGTGGGTGGACCTACGGGGCGTAGGTTCCCTCGTGGGTCACTGCCCAAGCAACTTTTCCATGCCTTTTCCTCAAGGACCCATGGTTGGTCCTTGGGGTTTAGGCCTTGACTTCCCAACATGTAAACATGAACTTTAAGGTACGGGGAGGTATTTTTAGGGATCTAATTCTAACGTCAAGCTTTAACTTAACCTACTAGTTTTAGGTTAGACACTAGTTAAGTTTACAAGTTTCCGGGTTGTTACATTATCTCCCCCTTGGGAACATTCGTCCTAGAATGATGACTTACACACCAAACCCATTTAGAGACTCAAGACTAGCAGCCCATCATGCATGAAACATCAATATAATTCACATTCAAAGGAGGAAATATCTACTCCATATCAAGACATAATCAATGCAATACAAGGGAGTAGGAACTACATCTAACAACCCGATATGCACAACATTCAATATTTCTCATTTTTCATAGGAGGAACTCACTTCTCCAACTAAAATAATGCTCCACACAACATCATGAAGCTAATATGCAATTACTCTCAAAAGCATACTAAAGCATGTTCATGCACACATCTCATGAAGTCAAAATAGGCAATTCATACTAAATGCACAACAACATGAGGAACATAAATCATGAAAACTCATTTTCTCATTAAACATGAATTTCATTAAGAACATGCATAATTTAAGGAAATTATGGAAAAAATTCACCCAATACACATGACTCCCAAAACACTAAAACTCAAGAGGAACTACTTACTTCAAGTTTGACTAGGAGTAGAACAAAAAAGATGAGGATATCAGTACTTCATATCGGCCTCGGCCTCCCAAGTAGCACCCTCAACTAAATGATTTCTCCATAAAACTTTAATGGAAGCTACCTCCTTGTTTCTCAATCTCTTGACTTGCCGGTCAAGGTTTTCTACCGGAACCTCTTCATAGGAAAGACTTTCATCAACACCTAACCCTTCTAAAGGAATAACGGATGTCGGGTCTCCAATACACTTTTTAAGCATAGAAACATGAAATACCGGGTGAACCGGGGACAACTCATTTGGCAAGTCCAACTCGTAGGCAGCTTTCCCAATAGGTTTCAAAATTTGATATGGGCCAACAAATCAGGAACTAAGTTTCCCCTTTTTGCCAAACCTCATCACACCCTTCATGGGTGAGATTTTTTAGATAGAACCAATCACCAACTTCAAATTCTAACCCCTTCTCCTCACATCGGCATAAGACTTATGCCTACTTTGAGCCATTTTCAACCTCTCTCTAATGAGTAAACCTTCTCAATAGCCTCGTAAACCGATTTGATACCAATAAGAGCAATCTCACCTACTTCAAACCAATCAACCGGAGACCTACATCTCTTACCATATAAAGCTTCAAAAGGAGCCATACCAATGCTTAAGTGGTGACTATTATTTTAGGCAAACTCTATCAATGGCAAGTTGTCATCCCAATTACCCTTGAAATCTATAACACACGCCCTCAACATGTCTTCTAAAGTTTAAATGGTACGTTCTGCTTGACCATCCTTTTGAGGGTGGAAAGCGGTGCTAAGCTTCACCTTAGTGCCAAGCCCTTTTTGGAATGACTTCCAAAAATGTGAAGTAAATTGAGTACCCCGATCCGAAATAATGGACAAAGGAACCCCATGTAACCTCACTATCTCCCTTAGATACAAATTTGCATAGTCCTCCGCTGAAAGGGAAACCTTAACGAGAATTAAATGGGCTGATTTTGTCATCCTATCCACAATGATCCAAATAGAATCACGTTGCCTTCTAATACGAGGCAAACCCACAACAAACACAATCAATCATTCAATAAAACACAATCAATCATTCAATAAAACACAATCAATCATTCAATAAAACCCTAATTCATTTGCTAACAAACACAATCAATCATTCAATAAAACACCAATTCAATAACTAAGTAACAAAATCAAACAATATACCACAAATTGAAAAATTTAAAAACTAATTTGATGAAACCTTAACCTTAAATTTAAGGAGAAAGAGATAATAGAGAGGGAGGGCGGCAGCAGCGGCGTCGGCGGCGGCGGAAGGTTCGTTGGCGACTTGGGCGATTTTAGAGAGAATTTAGAGAAAAGGAAACGAGAAAGAAGAGAGAAGGAAGAGAGAAAAAAGGGGGAAAATCACGTCTGGTATGCAGATATTTTAAAGAAAGCGACGGACATCGTCTCTATGTCCGTGGTTTTTTTAAAAAAATGTTTGACCAACATTTTGACCAAAAAGCGACGGACTAAGAGACACTGTCCGTCGCTTTCTTAAAATATTTGACCAGATATTTTGACCAAGAAGTGACAGACATAAAGATGTCGTCCATCGCTTATTTAAAAAATAATTAAATAATTAAAATTAATAAAAAGCGACAAACGTCGTGACTTTTTTTAATTTATAAATAATTATTTTTAATATAAAGCGACGGACTACGTCGCTATTTATATAAAATAATTATATATATATTTGGCACAAAAATCCGCAAAAAAAAGCGACGGACTAAGAGATGCCGTCCGTCGCTTTTTGTAATATAATTTAAAAAATATTTTTTTAATTAAAAGCGACGGACGGTGTGATAATTGGCGTCACTTTATGGAGCCACGCCGTCCGTCGCTTTTTGACAGTTTTTTAGTAGGTTACCACATCTGGGGAGCTCTCTTGGTCACCTCGGGATTGAAGAGCATAAAAATGGTTTTGCTTTTGAGCATTGGAGTTGGAACCGCTTGGAGGGGCTTGCTTGTCTTCTCTCCCCTTGACCTTGAGCATAGGACAATCCCTCATTTTGTGGCCACTCTTGCCACACCCATAGCACCCATCAGAGCCAACTAAGCATTTGCCTTCATGTTTTCTACCACATTTTGCACAATTAGGCCTAGCAACATATGAACCACCACTATTTCCTCCTTGAGGCTTAGGGTTGGAAACCCTATCCTTGTCAACCCTTGGAGTATTAGATGAGCCTTGATTGGAGAATCTTTGCTTGAACCTTTGCCGACCTTGCCCATCGGACTTAGCATTGGAAACGTTCCCATCACCGGTTCTATGCCTCTTCACTTCCCTATTCTTGTCTTAGAGTTTCTCATCCTCCATTTGTTGAGCATACACCATGAGACGGGATATGTCCATGTTATCATGAAGCATTTTTGAACGACATTCTTTTCTTACCAATCTAGGCACACCCGTCACAAACCTATTCATTTCATCCCTTGGATCCACTACCATAGATGGAGCATACTTGGACAATTCGGTAAACTTTAGAGAATATTCTTCAACACTCTTACCTCCTTGAAGAAGGTTGATAAATTCTTCCACTTTGGCTTCCATCTTCTCCCGGGGAAAGAACCTATCAAGAAATGCTTTCTTGAACACTTCCCAATCTATGGGACCCGCTCCTTCCGGCCTATTTCTCTTCCACTGAGTATACCATACTTGGGCCACACCCTTCAATCGATAGGAGGCTATCTCCACTTTCTCTATAGAAGTCACCCCCATAGCATTAATTATCTTATAGACCTCATTCACAAACTCTTGAGGATCTTCACCCACTTGGAACCAAAGAACATAGGATGATTCATTCTTGTGAAATCTCTCAACCTTAAGGCTACGGAGTTCACATTAGGGTTCACATGGGTCCCAATATATATATATATTGGCTTGAGTCACCATGGCTTGGACTTGAGTTGTTACGGCTTGAGCTTAGGCCGTTATGGCTTGAGTTATCATTTGCATAGTAGCCCTAAATTCTGCTTGAGTCACATTTTTGGTTACCAGATCAACCGGAGCTTGCTCATCTTGAGGAGCTTGATTACCTTGAGGGACTCCTTGATTCACATTCTCCTCTTCCACCCTTCTTGCGTAAACCCTTCGTGTATTCATTTCCTGAAGACACAAGAGAAGGATTAGAAGGAAGACTCTATAGAGTTAAGCTCTATGGCACGACTCAAGATAAATGAAGAAAATGAAATTTCCTAACATCTTATAGCCTCTCACTCATAAATGTGGCGCGCTTCACACTATGAACAAGATTCTACTAGACGTGGCTTATGAGACAACATCCTAGAATCATTCTAAACCTTTTGCTCTGATTACTAAGTTTGTCACGACCCAGGGGTACCCCCTAGATGTAACACAACACATGAAACCCCGAAAAGCTCCAAGTAAGCCCCTTACCATATCATCATTACATAAGTAAAGAATAATAAAGAATAGAAACACATTTTTAAGTCTTCAAGAAAAACCTTCATAAAAGTAGAGCGGAGGTCTAGACATAGTTTGGTTAAGCCATCTACAACAATAGGAGTCAAAATAATAGGGTCACAACCTTTAAAATAGAGAATATAAAAATGTCTAGTACAACGAAAGAAATGAAACAACAATAAAACTATTGTCCTCGGATCCATGAGAACATACCACAAGCATTGGAGAATAGTCGATCCATGCTTGAACTAGAAGAAATCGCCTTAAACGCCGGAACCTACACTTTGTAGAAAATGTAGAAGAAATATGGGTTAGTACAAAAATGCACCAAGTATGGTAGCTATGCATGAAAACCTTTAAAGATGCTAAAAAGGGACATTTTAATTGAAAACTACGCATTTTATCAAGTTAAGAACCATCATACAAGATAAGTGCAAAAGCATAAGATACGATCATATTCAACATATTGATTATCTTAACATAATGGAAACAAACCATAAATGCCCTCCAAGTCTCCTTGTGCAATGTATGAACAAGATCCCATACTCCTATCCATACTAAGGAAAGATCATCAAGTGATTATAGTTCATAACTCTAATTCTAGTTCATAACTCTAATTTTAGTTCATAACTCTAATTCTAGTTGATTCTATCATAGTGGGATTAGCTTTAACCGACATAGACATGAGAGCTTATTATGGAATTCGGTGTCTACCCCACACCGAAAAGGGGTTTTCTACTTGCCTAAGGTAGAACTAAAACTCTTAGCTTACATGGATCCACTAGCTAAAGACCTATGTGGGCACATAGTTTATATCATAAGGAGATTTCTTCTAGAAACCCGTACTCAACTATGGTAGAAGGTTTCCATCTCATGAAACAACTACTTTGGGAACCCGGACTCAACTAGTGTAAACGGAACCCATTTGGGAACCCGGACTCAACTAGTGTAGAAGCTTCCATCTCATATTCATAGCCTCTCGGTGATAAACATTAATTCCCATTTGAGTTTATATTAAGTCTTGACTTAAATTGATGATTAAGGAAGAATGTCTTGACACTCAATCCAACAACTCCTACTAAAGTTCCTATATTCAATAGGTGAGACTAGTCTTCAACCTTAGAATCACTATATGTGAAAAACCTTTCACAATATATAACATTCATACCTAAGTGTGTACATGAGGATAATCATTCGATCAACACCACAATTAGATCATAATTGAAGCACTTTTACTCTCCAAACAATCTAATTGAATACAGACAAGTCTCATACATATAGCTAGTTCTCATGTTTTGCCCCTCAAGGCTATAGATCACATTCAATCAACCAATCTGGAATCACTACATTAGATATAGATGGAAGCATGAATGAAATAACTAAACTACTACAAGTGCTAATTCATAGTTACTACAATTCACCCAATTCACAAGTCACAAACTAGGGTTATGGGGAATACATGGATTCATGGGGGGATTTTTCTCATAAATTCAATAATAATAAACAATACAATCATAATATATCCTAATTAAATCAATGAAAACGTTTTAAGCAAGAATTCATGGCTTAGAATGAAAACCCTAGGTTTTGGAGACTTTTTTTTTTACTTTGAAATTGAGAGATTTAGGGCTTCATGGATGAAAAAATAACCATGAATCAAAACCATCATACCTTAATTGAATATTCCTCACTAGATTGGGTGGAAAATTTGACTTCTTGATCCCTAAGCCTTAACTTCTTCTTCTTCTTCAATGGAGTTTTTAGCGAGAAGATTTTTGGAGAGGGTTAAGTTGGTTATGACTTTGAGTTAGGCAGTTATGAGGTAATGAGTTATTTAATAGCTTAAAAAAATCTTAAATAGGTCTAATTAATCAATATAAAACGACCTCACTTCATTAGAACTAACCTAGGAATTTACCAAACCAACCCTCACTTGGCCGAGACTTGGCATGTTACAAGTGTGACCCACGACCAGGTGACCCACGGACCCTGGGTGGGACCACGGCCCGTGCTGGTGAAACTTAGGTCAAGGGTCTGCATCTTATTTTTGAGGGCTTGACCAATGACCCCCACCTACGGGGCGTGGGTGGACCTACGGGGCGTAGGTGCCCTCGTGGGTCACTGCCCAGGCAACTCTTCCTGGCCTTTTCCTCAAGGACCCATGGTTGGTCCTTGGGATTTAGGCCTTGACTTCCCAATATGTAAACATGAACTTTAAGGTACGGGGAGGTATTTTTAGGGCTCTAATTCTAACGTCATACTTTAACTTAGACTACTAGTTTTAGGTTAGACACTAGTTAAGTTTACAAGTTTTCGGGTTGTTACAGTGGTCAGAGACTTTTGGCCAATCGACGGACCCTCGGACCACAGACTGTGGACCCACATACGGTTCGTAGGTCCAATCGTGGTTCTGTCCTACAGAACTTCTGAGGGACCAATCCACAGACCCACCTATGGTCCGTGGCCCACACTATGGGCAGTGATTGGCCTTCGTGGATGGCACCTGCGATTTTTGCATTTTGCTAGTCTTTCCTCTTTCAAATCTAGGGTGTTACAATATCTCCCCCTTGGGGTGATTCGTCCTCAAATGAGATTCAAATTGGTTCTAAAAGAGTAGGAGAGGAACTAACAACCCAACCTAACAATGTAATGCATTCAACCAAGTAGGAATTATCGACTCCAAGCTATGATGTTCTCGAAACATCATAAGAGGGGTGAAACTAACTCTATCAGCCCATCATGCATGCAATGCACATATACAAGGAGGAAACATAAACTCCAAGCTAAACATACTCAAATGCATCATAAGGAAGTATGAACTACATCTAGCAACCCAATATGTATGAATTTCAAAATTTCTCATGTTTAAGGAGGAACTACCTTCTCCAAGATAAAAGCATTCTCAACACAATCTCATGGATCTCATATGCAATTCATTCTCAAAAAGCATAGCTAAAACATGTTCATCAATTCATATCATGGAGTCTATAGGCAACTCATACTCAATGCACTACAACATAAGGAAAATCAATCATATAAACTCATTTTCTTTCGAAACGCAAGTTTTCATGAACATGCATAACATAAGGAAATCATGGGAACATCTAAAACACGCATAACTTCAAACAAGGAGTAAATCACGAGGAGGCTCATTACCTCAAGCTAGAGTAGAAGGAAAAAAATGAGGATAGCGGGACTTCATATCGGCCTCGGCCTCCGAAGTAGCACCCTCAACTAAATGATTCCTCCATAAATCTTTCATGGAAGCAACTTCCTTGTTTCTCAACTTCTTAACTTGCCGGTCTAAGATCTCAACCAGTACCTCTTCATAAGCAAGACTTTCATCAACACCCAGGCCTTCTAGGAGAAATATGGATGTCGGATCTCTAACACACTTCTTAAGCATAGAGACATGGAACACCGGATGCACCGTTGCCAAATCATTCGACAAATCAAGCTCATAAGCAACCTTACTAACACGTCTCAAAATTTGATACAGACCTATGTATCGGGGACTAAGCTTCCCTTTCTTCCCAAATGTCATCACACCCTTCATGGGTGAGATTTTCAAGTAGACCCAATTACTAACCTCAAACTCAAGGTCTCTTATTCTAACGTCGGCATAGGACTTTTGTCGACTTTGGGTTGTTCTCAACTTCTCTCTAATAAGCCAGACTTTCTCCATAGCCTCATGAATTAATTTGGGTCCTATCAAGGCAACTTCACCCACCTCAAACCACCCTATAGGAGATCTACACCTCCTACCATAAAGAGCTTCAAAGGGAGCCATACCAATACTAGAATGGTAGCTATTATTATAAGCGAACTCTATCAATGGCAAGTGATCATACCAATTTCCCTTGAAATCGATGACACATGCTCTCAACATGTCCTCTAAAGTTTGGATCGTTCACTCCGCTTTCCCATTGGTTTATGGGTGAAAAGTCGTGTTAAGCTTCACTTTAGTTCCAAGACCCTTTTGGAATGACTTCCAAAACTGAGAAGTAAACTGAGTACCTCTATCGGAGATAATGGACAAGGGCACACCATGAAACCTTACCATTTCCCTCAAATATAACTTAGCATAGTCTTTTGCCGCATAAGAAATTTGACGAGAATGAAATGGGACGAATTTGTCATTCGGTCTACTATGACCCAAATCGAATCATATTGTTGCCGAATACGTGGCAACCCTACTATGAAGTCCATATTCAAGTCTTTCCACTTCTAAGTAGGAATGCTAATGTCTTGGGATAAACCTCCCGATTTCTGATGCTCAGCCTTCACTTGTTGGTAATTTGGACACTTAGCCACAAATCCTGTAATATCCTTCTTCATCCCATTCCAGCAATTGACCTCCCGCAAGTCACAGTTCATCTTGGTGGCTCCCGAGTGAATGGAATACCGAGAACTATGCGCTTCTGTCAAGATTTGTTCCCTTAAGTCATCAACATTTGGAACACATAATCGACCTTGGTATCTAAGTACCCCCCATCTACCCCTTGGGAGAAAGCCTCAACGGACTTCTTGAGCACCGCTTCTTTCAATTCTACCAAAGTTGGATCTAGACATTGCTTAACTTTCAGATCACTCACAAAAGACGATTCAGAACCATTATGAACCATTATGAACCATAACCCTACCCTTGATGGAATCCATCAACCGAACACCCAAACGGGCCAATCTATGTACATCTCGTACCAATTCTTTCTTATCGTCATCAATGAACACAATTACAAACATATCAAGGTTTTGTCTAAACACCCGATTCATTAAATCCATGAATGCCGCCGGAGCATTAGTCAAACCAAACGATATTACCAAAAACTCAAACTGACCTACTGGGTTCTAAAAGTCGTTTTTAGAATATCATCCTCTCTCATCCTCAATTGGTGATAACCTGATCTAAGATCAATCTTAGAGAAATAACTCGCTCCCTGAAGTTGGTCAAACAAATCATCTATCCTTGGAAGAGGATAATTATTCTTAATGGTCACTTGTTCAATTGTCGATAGTCAATACACATTCGGAGTGAACCACCCTTCTTCTTAACAAACAACACTGGAGCACCCCATGAAGATATACTCGGTCGGATGAAACCCTTATCCAACAAATCTTTCAATTGATCCTTTAATTCTTTAAGTTCTAAAGGAGCCATTCTACAAGGAGGAATATAAATAGGATGCATATCTGGAATAAGGTCAATACCAAAATCTATTTCCCTTTCGGGAGGAATACCGGGTAGATCATCTGGGAACACTTGCGGATACTCATTAACAACAAGGACCGAATCAAGACTAGGGGTTTGGGAATCCAAATCCCTCACCCTAACTAAATGGTACAAGAACCCCTAGAAATCATCTTTTGAGCTTTAAGATAAGAAATGAGCCGACCTTCGGCATATAATTCTCCCCTTCCACTCAAGGACAGGCTCATTCGGGAACTGAAACTTGACTGCTTGAGTTCTATAATCAATAGAAGCATAACAAGAGTGCAACCAATCCATCCCAAGGATGACATAAAAATCTAACATATCAAGCTCTACCAAGTCAACAAGAGTAATGTAACGACTTGGAAAATGATATGTTAAACTATAGCCTAAATGTGGGGGTCAACGTCAAGGGTTAAGGGAAAGGGCTAAGGGTTTGGGTGTAGGCCATGGTGAGGGACAAAGCCTACCTAAAAACAAGGCTTAGGTACTGCCTACCTAGACCACGAGGTTCTTCACGACCCGTGGTGGCCACCACAGGTCATGGTGCCACCCGTGGTTGGCTAGGCAGTGTGCCCTAGAAAGGTTCCAAGCCAAGGCACCTCTTCATGAGCCACTTCGTGGCTCGTGGTCATGACACGGGCCATGTGAAGGCTCGTGGAGTTGCCTTAGCTTGGAGGGTGTGGTGCAAAGTTGAGGAGGCTACTGCCTCAAAGATCATGGGCACCACCACGAGTCGTGGTGCCCTAGAGGGTCCATCAAAGTGGTCGTCAAGATCACTTGGCCGCAAGGGGAGGCAAGGTAACTTGGCCAAGTCACTGCCTCAAGGCTACGACCATCACCACGACTCGTGGGAGGTCTCGTGGTCCTCCCTTAGGCCCTTGAGGGCTTGGCATGTGGGAAGGAACACTGGTCTAGGGACCTCGGGCACCACCACGAGCCGTGGTGCCCCTTATGACCCATTGAGTTGGGTGTGGTCCCTGATGGGGCTGCCCAAGTTGAGGACATTTAAGTAATTTCGTCTTAATTATATATTATGTGGGCATGATTTTAATTATTTTATATCACTAGTATATATAGTTTTAAGTCCTACAAACAAGTCATTTACTCCTTTATTCGCCAAAACCCAAATCAAAACAAAAGCTCTTCTCCCTCCAAAAAATTCTCTCTCTAAACTCATGGAAGAATGGAGCCATTGAAGCTAGGGTTGGTGGATTTCAAGTGTTTCTTCCTCAAATTTAGTGGGGAATCAATAGCAAGGTATGGTAGTTTTCATCCTTGTTTAAGTTTTCATTCAAGGAGCCAATTTCAAAGTTTCAAAATTACCAAAAACCTAGGATTTTACTCAATCTCATGGGTTCGTTCATCAAACGCTTTCAAATGGTTATTAATGACAAATTATGATTGTATTAGTGTTTAATTGATGATTTATGATAAAAATACTCTATGAACCCATGGGTTCTCTTAATTCATAAATTATGCCTTTATGAAGTGGGTTTGTTTATTATGAAAGCATGTGAATGGAAATTGTCTAAATTGCTTTGGTTATTGAATTGTATCACTATCCATGCCTTAATTGTAGTAAATTGTTGGTGTGTTGGTGATTTTAGAATCATGACCTTAAAGGGCATAGTATGAGGAATTGAGTATTATCATGATGACTTGTATACGAATGTGAATCTACAAAGGTAATATGATCATGTCTTGAATGTAAATGTGTTATTATTGAAATGCTATTTATAAATTGGACACTCATCAATGTGATGATAGAATGTGAAGGGTTTCTATAATGAGAAGTTATATCTTGAATTGGTAGGCTTAGGCATCCTTTTCTTATATAAATGAAAGTAATGTGAATTGATATATCTAGAATTGGTAGGCTTAAGGAATCCTTTTCTTGTATTGATAAATGTGATCTTGAATGTAATATCATGTCTTGAATTGGTAAGCTTAGGCATCCTCTTCTTGTATGTTGAATGTGTCTTGACTTAGTGAATATGAATCGATAGGCCTATGACATTCCTTTCTTAAATGACTAATGAATGTGTCTTGACTTGATGAATATGAATCAATAGGCCTATGAAATTCCTTTCATAAATGAATGATGAAGTATTATAGGCAATGTCTTGAACCGGTAGACCTAGTGTTGGTAGCCCTTCATGATGAGTCTAGAAACTAATGTGATGATAAACCTTGAATCAGTAGACCTAGTGTTGGTAGCCCTTTCATGTGTAAAATGATGAACCTTGTATCGGTAGGCCCAATGTTGATGGCACCGTTCTTGGAAAGTCAACGAGCTATCCTTAGTGTACCTTGAATCGGTAGACCTAATGGTGGTGGCCCTTTCTTGTGTAATGTACTTGGGTCGGTAGACCTAATGTTGGTAGCCCTCTCAAGTACAATAATATTAATGAAAATGAAATACTCTATGGGGATGGAGGCTAAGCACCGAGTGGATATGGTAAGATGGAAACTCTCCCAATGTTAGGCTAGTGTTCCAATGTACATCTCCCTATCCCATAACTATGTGTCTACATACGATATTAGCTAGTGGTTTTGACCTACGCTAAAATGTTACCGGTCCTACCTTAGGCAAGTAGACAACCTCTTTACAGTGTGGGGCCATACGACACCGGCTTCCATGGCTTGCTCTCGTGGTCTATGTCGGTTAATGCCTATTACCATCATGTGAAATATGCACTATGGTTTCTTGAGAAGTTCTATGAAGTGTGGGTGGTAGTATGGGATGCTATCCATGCATTGCACGAGTAGGCTTTGAGAGGGTCATAGTGAGTTCTCTAAGTCTTAATGGCTAATGTATGAATGTGTCCTAAATGAAGCTAATGAAGAATGTTGACTCTTATATGCTTAAATGTAAAGATGCATGCTATACTTGGATTCTATTATGAGTTACTTCCTTGTCATGACTTATTGTATATGAATGGGCCTTGCCTATGGTGACTTCAAAGGAGTACTTAGTGTGAGTAGTAGTATGGGATACTGCTTGTACATTGCACAAGTATGACTTAGGGTTGTCTTAGGTGATGGTCCTTATGTGATGATATGACTTATAAAATGTTTAGGTCTTTTATGTATAAGTATGGGGTAAAGATGGAAAGGTTGAATGGTAAGTTCACTTTTGGTGACCTCAAGGTGGTACTTTAGTGTGGATGGTGGTATGGGACTCTTTACATACATTGCACAAAGTATATGTTGAGGGTTACTTGAGGTGAAGGCTTAATGTGAAGGTAAATGGTTTAAGCGTTGATTATGTATCTATTGTAAGAAATGGCTTATATGTTGGTTACGTTTGTATAATATGCCTCTTATGCTTATATTCATGAAGTTTTATCAAAATGGCATAAAAGCATGTCTTTCAAATAAAATGTTCGTTTTAAGCATGTTTTTGCATGGCTATCATACTTAGTACTTAATTGTGCTAACCCATGTTTTTACATGTTTTACTACAAGTGTAGGTTCCGGCAAGTGAGTTGCTTTCTCCCTAGATCAAGGACTTGGATTTGAGACTCTCCAAGACTTAGTGGTATGTCCTCATAGATCGAGGACAAGTATTATAAATTTCATTTTCTTTCATGTAAAAGGCTATTGTTAGACTCTTCGGTTGTACAGGGCCGTGCCCCTACTTATGTTTCAGATGTTGTTTTTAGATGGCCATGTGAGACTTTAGACCTCCGCTGTATTTTTAAATGAAGTTTTTGGATTGTTTGGATTTAAATAAGTTTTAATTACGTACTATTTTCTGTTATTGAATGCAATGAAATGCTATGAGGCTTGTGTGAGACCCCTTCGGGGTCAAGTACGCTGTGTCACATCTAGGAGGTAGCCCAGGTCGTGACAAGTAACTCTATGGGATAAGGATATGAGATACTTTCTATATTCCCTCTCAGCCAACACAAAATCACCAATAGGAGGAGACAGAAAAAGGTTCTAACAACACTTCGAGAAGCACATCAAATTTCATAGCCACATATGGTGTTACAAAAGACACAGTACCAGTGGGATCAAGTAAAGCATATACATCTAGGTGGAAGGCTTTAAACATACTGGTAACCACATCCGGAGAAGCCTCTTGCTCACCATGAGTCTGAAGTGCATAGAACCTATTTTGCTTGGGAGCATAGTACCCGAACCACGTGGACTGGATGAGGGTTAGGGTTGAACCCTACGATGACTATTTCCCTCATTCTTAGCAACTGAAGGGAAATACCTTATATTGTGGTCCGTCTTACCACAACTGAAACAAGCATTAAAACCCGCTAGATATTCGCCCACATGCTTTCTTCCACACTTGCCACAATCTGGAAAAGGAGGTCCATTACCACCTCCTTGAGGCTTAGGGCTAGGCACCCTCTTTTTGTTGAACTTAGGAGCATTAGAGGAACCTTGCCCGGAAAACCTTTGTCGATACTTAGGACGACCATGTCCATTGGACCTAGCATAAGATAAATTACCATCACCGGTTCTAAGCCTCTTGTTCTCCCTATACCTCTCGTTAAGTTTCTCTTCTTCAATCTGTTGGGCATGAGTCATAAGACGAGCAATATCTATATCATGAACAAGCATAGCCGTACGCCACTCTTTCACCAATAATTTGGACACACCCAAAATGAATTTACTCATCCTTGCCCTGGAGTCGACAACTATATAAGGAGCATACTTGGACAATTGAGTGAACTTCAAAGTATATTCCTTCACACTCATATTTCCTTGTCGGAGATTGATGAACTCAACCACTTTTGCCTCCCTCATTTCAAGAGGAAAGAACCTATCAAGAAAAGAGGACTTGAACCTTTCCTATTCTAGGGGACCTTCATCTACCGGTCTTCCTTCCTTCCATTGGTTAAGCCAAATTTGAGCAATCCCCTTAAGTTGATAAGCGGCTAATTCCGTATTTTCTACCGGAGTCACTCCCATAATAGTCAAGATCTTGTAAACCTCATCAATGAACTCTTGAGGATCGCTCTCAACCTTAGAACCGTAGATTTCTGGAGGATTTATCGTAATGAAGTCCCTTACTCTTAATGTCATCGTACCCATATTTGGGTTCACGGGCTTCACAACCTCCCTATTAGCTTGGGCCGTCACGGCTTGAGCCAACACTTGAAATGCGGTCCTAAACTCCGCACTAGTCACTTGGTCGACCAAAGGGTCAACCGGAGTTTGAGGAGGAGCTCCTTGGTTAATCTCTTCTCCCTCGGTCCTTCTTGGAAAAGCCCTTCTAGTAGTCATATCTTGTAGACCATCGGGTAAGGATTAGGAGAAAGACCTTATAGAGTTAAACTCTATCGCACGAATTAGAAAAATGAAGAAGTGAAGGTTCCTAAACATCTAATAGCTTCTTATTCATAAATGTGGCACACTTCACACTTATGAATAAGACTCTACTAGACGTGGTTTTGAGACATCCTAGAACCATTCTAAACCTTGTGCTCTGATTACCAACTTTGTGATGACCCAAGGCTACCCCCTAGATATAACATGGCATACAAGACCCCGAGAGGCCTCATATAAGCCACTTAGCTTCATAACATAAGATAATAGAAATGAACGGAAATTTAAAACATTTTTCAACCAACATCAAAGTTTTATATCAAAAAGCATAAGTCTATTACACTTTGTCGTAAATCATCTAAACCATGAATATCTTGGGACACAACCCATACAATAGTGTTTAAAACATAAAATTAAAGAACATAAGAGAAATGGTGGCCAAATCCTCGAATGCTATGAGGACTACCAATCTTCAAGTCTTTCTCTACTAAGGTCCTAGCCACGGGGATGCGAGTCGATATCGCCGGACCCTACATTTGGATAAGAAATGTAGGCAAGAGTATGCGTTAGTACAAGAATGTACTAAATATGATAACTTACATAAACATCAACATAAACATAAGAGTTAGACAATATAAGTCATAAGCATAATCAATGCACATAATAGATAACATCAACATATAAGGGATACTTCTCAAGTAACCTCAAAGCAATACTTAGCCAAGACATGGGTAATCCTCTACTAGTCTAACTCATCATAGAAGGTAAGCTTAGTCATCATCCAAGCTCATCACCTATCATAACATATCATTAGCTTATCTTTTATAGACAATGGGTAATGCTGCTTGCCTTTCTATAAAGGCTAAGGGTGGTCGCCTATTTCCTTGCTTACATGGTCATGGGTATTCACCTCTATGTCCATCCTACGGGATCACGGGTATTCGCCTCTATGCACAACATCATATGGCACAGGTATTCGCCTCCATAACATTCTATAAGTAATCATAGGTATTCGCCTCCATATCCTTTCACAATAAGGGATCATGGGTATTTTCAATCCATGTCCAACATTAGGGGATAAAGGTAGTCGCCTCTTACTCTCCTCTAAAGAATATCGGGATTCACATCATATCCTTCTCATCTAGAGGTCATGGGTATTCACCTCTCGCCTCATCAATTTTAGTCTTTAGTCTAGATTTGTTTTAGGTGAGGAATCCTTTCAACCTAGAATGATTCAATGTGAGAAAGACTTTCACATGCATAACATAAGTAATTCATGTGGGAACTACCCTTTCCACAACAATACACATCAATAGTCAACAATTGACAACATAAGCTTTACTCTCAAAGCACTATTTCTCATAGTCATTTTATATGCTCAATCTCAAGCAATTCAAATTCATAATAATCTCATAAGCTTCAATCTCAAAGAAATCCTAATCATAATTCATCATATAATCTTCAATTCTAATGTATCTTATCAATCCTAAAAGAATACCTTTAAACCCACAAATTCTCCTTTCATGGCATCAAACCCATTTACATCAATCTCAACCTAGAAACATGGGTTAAGCATGGGTACATGTAAATTCATCCTAAAAACATGTATTATACTCAATTCATGCATAAATAATAATTACCTAATCAATTGGATCAATATTCATCAATACCCACAATATTGGAAGAAAACCCTAACTTAAATTGGGGAATCTTAGGAACTCCATGGATGGAAGGAATACATGGATGAGAAGTGATCATACCTTGATTACAAAGCCCATAAATGCTTGAGTAATGGAAACTTGAACTTGACCCTAACTTCAACTCTTCCTTCTTCTTCAAGTTCTAGAGAGAGAAATATTTGTGTGAAGAACTTTGGGATTTCTTTGGGTTTTGGAAATAATGATTTGAATGGGTGAGTTTTGAGGCTAAAATGATTTGTATAGGGGTCCTAGGCTTGGGTAAAATGACGTAGTATAAGAACTAATTAATTAGGAAAAGACCCAACTACCCCTGAACTAATTGTCAACTGTCATCGACTTACCAACCGATGGACCCAATCGACGAATAGTGGTCTAACCCATGGCCCATCCTGGTGGACCGTGGTTGGTGGTAAGAGACTTTTGACCAATCGATGGACCCTTGGACCACGCACCATGGACCCACCTATGGTTCGTAGCTCTAATTGTGGTTCTGCTCTGCTAACTTCTGAGGGACCAATCCACGGACCCACCTACTATATGTGGACCATACCACGGGCCGTGGTTGGCCCTCGTGAATGGCACCTGGAGTTCTGAATTTTTCTAGGCTTTCCTCTTTCAAATCCGGGGTGTTACATGTTTTTCCCGTAAGTTGAAAAAATTAGTAAATTCTTGATTTGGAGCTTATTCCTTACTTATTTTTAATGGGTTTTTCAATCAAGAATTCCTCTTGGCTTGTAGAATTTGTTTTTCTAATAAAAATCTGAATTTTACCCTTCTAATTTGTGATTAGATTTTTGGACTATTTTATCCCTGGTTCATAATTTATCGATATAAGTATCATTGGGCTCCTTTTGATGAATCATTTCCATTCTTGATAGTTGGGCATCATTTCAGAGATCGTTTGGTAGAAGGAAGGCTTTGATAGAGTTGTTCGGGTGAAGTTTTAGCCTTCGATGTAGGTTTGGTTATCCCTCTTTTGTACTTAGATGGGTAGTTAATCTTGTTAGGGAGTCAATTGTGCAATGAGTTAGAATATGAATTTTAGAGATTGGTAAGTGTTGACTTTCTTTTTTAGCCCATGTGAGGCTTATTTGTGACGCTTAGCATGTGTGGAGGCCTCATGTGATACCTTTCACTATTTTTGAGAACTTGTGATATTTGGGAATTGGCCCAAGAGAGGGGTTGTGTTGCGTATTTTAATATGTTGATATAGGGATGCCCGAGTTAGGGGCCTTAACTGATAATCGATCATCTTAATATGAAAGAAATGCTTTCTAAGTGGTAAAGGTTAATGTCAAATGAATTCTTTTACTATTTCATATCCTTGTTAAATTGATTATGTCTTTGTATTGTATGTGTTGTGATGCATTCATACTCATTCATCATACCATTATTCACCAATTTTTGAGGAAATTAGAAATATACTATTTTTGAGAAGGAAAATGAGACACCTTAGATTTATCCTTGACCACAAGCTAGGCAGCATGCAAATGAGATATTGAGATTGGTATATAGACTGTGAATTCCCAATGAGTCCTTGTCTGGAAGATAATACTCAGCAATATGTATAGGACAGGTTGTGCGATAGCCTTGATTCCCCCATGTCATTTCATCATCTCATTACATTGACAAGCTTTGTTGTGTTCTGTAACTTGCTTCTTTATAGATATGAGTATTATTTGTACCCTTATGTACTTACCTTATTCATGTTGTTACTATATAAATTGGCATCACCTATGCCAAAATGAGACTTTTCTATATGCAAATGGAAGTGTTTCATAGTTTATTTCTTAAGTTTTATTATTTGCTTATACTTGATGTACCGTGAGTTTTCGGTATTTTTGATGTATTATACTTGAAGTTTGCATGTGTCTTAAGCATTTTGTTATTAGATGTGATGGTATTTTTGTCTGATTTTTGCAGGAAGTAGGTTTGGAGCAGTTAGAGTTGAACGTAGCTGAAACAACAGGAAAATGGCAATAGACGAGCCCACCTATGAGCCGTCGTTCACTTGACGAGCCATAGGTGGAGGCGTGGTGAAATGTTCAAGGAAGTCTGATTAAGTGTCGAACCATGGAGGCCACTGATGGGTCATGAGTCCATTGACGGACCGTTGTTGATGGGTCGTCGATGACTTCAGAAAGTTGAGTTCCAGTACTAGAATCACGAATATACATAACGGACCGTTCTTAGACCTACGGACCGTGGGTCTTGAGAGTCGATTGAAGACCAACAATTTTTTTCAACTGCTGAGCAACGGTGGAAGACCACGAGCTGTCATTCGTGTGACGGACTGTAGGTGGCCAGTCGTCGACAAAGCTGCCCAAACCAGATTTTCATACACTTCCTTTCCTTGTTGTTTTAGGATAGAGTTTTTATAAATATTACTTGTATTTTTTCGTTTTTGGGTTGTTAGACCTTTTTGGATACTTTATTTTGGCTTTGAGAATTATTTTGTGAACACTTTCAGTATTTAAATCTTAAAGTTGGTTTATGCAATTTGCTTTTGAACTTCAATTCAAGTTTTGGATTCCATCTATTCTAATTGTAAGTTCATGATTTCTATTTCGAAACCTAATATGAATTGTGATACTTCAATCATGAATACCTAAATCCACAACTAGGGTTGTGGGAACCATGGGTAATTAACAACGTAAAACCAATAATTAAGTAATTCTTGAATAGTATTTATGCATGTATTGTTAATCCTTTCGTTTTGAGTGCTTTTTAATGTTGGCCAACGTTAGAAATCGCCTCTTTCCTACTTGCTCGACCAAGGAAGTAATAAATGAAAAAGGGATTGAACAACTGAGACTTAGATGTGATAATCCGCTATCTAATAGCATGACCCATCTACCGCGAGGGATAATCTGGGGCTAAGGGTAAGGGTTAGTAAAGCATACACCCGTAAATGGACCAAGTTGCGTGGTGAAATTACCTACTTGGAGGACCAATCACTTTGGAGATACATAACTTACCAACCTTGCAAGTTAAATAGTAGGATCTAGTTACTACTATTGGGATTACTACGTTAAGAACATGTGGGGAACACATGTTCCCTAGTTTTCATATCATATTGAGATAACAAACTACGAATTGTGATTACTTGTCACTACAAATAAATCAATTTCTACTTTTTTTACTAATTCCCCATTTTTATGGAAGTAATTTGATTAAAAGTAAATAACCATAAATTATCCTAAATCCAAACCATATTCCTCGTGGGATCGACCCTAACCTAAAGTTAGGTTCTTTATTTGACAACGACCGCTTATACTTCTTTAGAGAGGTGTAATTTGGGCGTATACCAAAATTTGGAGCCGCTGTCGAGGAATACGGCTTTTGGATTAGACTAATTTCGTTATTGAACTTTAGTAAAGTATTTCCTAATTTTATGTTTTGTTTTGTTTTTTTGTTTTCTACATGTCTTATTTACAGTGTATGCCAAGTACACAGAGTCCTTACGATCCTGAATTAAGAAGAACATCTAGAAGGATGGTTGGAAGAAGCCTTAATCTCGAGGTTCAGAATGATCCAATCGGAGCGGGTCAAAGGGGTGGAGCTGGTTTGCAACTTCTTGGAGTCTTGGACGTGCCCATACATGTTCAGTGTAATCCACAAGTTGAAAATGCTAAAGAAGTGCCAAATCAGCCAACACCGAATGTCTCCAAAAACTACAGGGTTGATCATAATGTTGTGGGATCGACCAGTGCTATAGTTGTTCCTCCACTACCTCCTGGACATATTTTTGTGGTGACCAGCAGTTTGATGCAAATGCTTACATCTAGAGGGTTATTTACTGGGTTACCTTCAGAGGATCCATATGTTCACATGAACAAAGTGAAGAGTGTCTGCCTGAGTAGTGTGGGGCGAAAAAATTTAGACATAGACGCGATCGGCTTAAGGGTGTTTGCACTTTCATTGACAGGTGATGCTACAATATGGCTCTCTGAATTGCCATATAACTTAATTATGGATTGGGATGGGCTGCAGAAGGTATTCATGGAGAAGTATTTTTCGGTGTCCAAGAAGTTGAATCTCAAGGATAAACTCAATAACTTTGTGGCATTGCATGGGGGAGTCGGTGAGTAGCTACTGGGATGTTTATGAGGAGTGTGCCTAACCACTGCATAGATGACCAGTCACTGAAAGAGTATTTTTATAGAGGGCAAGATAATAATGGAAAAGTTGTGCTAGATACTATTGCCGAAGGATCTTATGGAGCATGCACATTTCAAGAGATTACTGAAAAACTTGAAAGATCTCTAAGAATAAAAAGGCATGGAGCACTAGAAAGTCACAGACTGGAGGAACACGTTTGTTGTACAAGCCGAACCAACTCAGTCCAATGAAGATATTCGTGAAGAAATGGCCCTGTTGAGAACAAAAAATTGCTTGGTATTGAAACATGTGAGCGGAAGTACTGAGAAAGTAAATGATGTGAATTATTGATTAATAACGTTTCAAAGACACTTCATCCGATTCTAAGCGTCAACGATCGTCAGTCAGTATATAACCGAACTACATGAGTTGGGGTCGAATCCCACAGGGAGTGGTACGTGTTTAAAATTTAATAGCAAAGTGTGAACATGTTCAAATCAATCATAGGAATAGACATTATTGAATAAAAACATAATTCAAATCAGGGGGTGACACAAATGTCAAATAAGGGGTTTTTGGCTTTAATTATCAACTATAGCAGTAGCAAAACAATACGAAAACAACAATAATGAGACGGGTTCTTGGGATGTGATTCGATTATAGGCTAATGTAGACAAATGGGTAACTGCAACTGTTAGAAAATAGCTAAGTATTGGTGAGTAAGCTAGACTTTAGAGGAGGTAAACTTTCTCTCGAACAATTTACCCCGTATCAAGTCGATTTCTCTCGAACATCGATAAACATGCAAAATAAGAAGCCTACGCTTTAGTCCATTCATTCTCTCGAGTTGAATGTGTGGAAAAGGGTTGAGGGTTCACTCTCTCGAGTTGAACCCATGAAAACCCAATACCTACAGACCACAAATCAATAATCTTAGTTTTAAAACCTCTCTCTCGAGCAAGCCAAAAACACAATGGCAGAATTGCATTTGCAACTACAATTCTTAAATTAAACCACAATTAATGATTGAACTCACTTCTAAACAACATATAAACTAACAATTAACAATACCCATAAGCTAAATCAACCCATAATCACATAATCACACCCCAAGAATTGGGGTTTTAGCTAGACATCATAAAAAGATTAAAATCATTACCAAATTGAGTTTCCATCAACTGGGTAAGATTGATTTCATCTTTACAAAGGCCCAAATTGAAGAATATCAAAGACCCACTTCCAATTTCTCAAAAGTGAAAAACTTCAATTCTTCAAAGCTAAGGAAAACTTGTCTCACTACTCAGAATAATTATAATTCTCCGAATGAAAATTTTCTCTAATGAAAATATTATAATGAAAATATGATACACAATTAAAATGTTCAAAAATGTATTTATAGTCGCCAAGAATGTGCTGCGAAGAGTCACTCAGTGAAGTAAGTCGGGCTCGCTGATTCACTCGGTGATCCTCCCTTTGGTCAATTCCTTTGCCCTTCTGCCTTCGCCTTCAGCAACCTCAGGGTCTGTAACTTTGGGAGATCCAACACTGCATCGCGGAACCACTCGGTGATCGGCCGACTGCTTCTTTCTCTCGCCAACTTGGTTATTTCCTTCAGGGCTTGGCACATTGGAACTTTAGGCGGTCAAATGGCCACTCGGCGACTCGCCAAATGAACTTGGCCATCACCAGGTTCTTTTTTCTTCCTTCTTTTAGCTCGCTTTGTTCCTTTTTGCAACTTAGTTTCCTTGCTTTGCTCCTCAAACCACAATCCTAAAAATCAAGGATTTTACATCAGTTATTGGCACAAAATGAGAATTTGAGGACACTAAACCTATACAAATAAAGCCCTAAATGAGTTCAAATCTCAGACTCATCAATACCCCAACTTAAATTTTTGCTTGTCCTCAAGTAAAACTCGAGTTAATCAGTTCAAAAAGGATATCTCAAACAATTTTTACAAAAGACTCAATCATGAATGCACACAACAACACTCAACTTACTCATGCAAGGATCAATTATGCACTCAAAGATTCAAGTTGTGACTCACCATTATCAAAGATTCTCAAGTTCACAATACTTGCTTCAAATGCAAGTTCAAGCTCAACAAAGGTACTCAAATGCCCTCACACAAAGAATGATTCCATATTCACATATTTGTTCAACATTTTATAGATTCAGAATCACATACAACTCTAACACTCACAAAGATGAACACATGCATGACTTCACCAATATGTTTGCCCTCATTTTCCAACCAACATTCATTTCAGCTCACTCAAGATCAAAAATGTCTTTCCAAGGTTTGTAACAGGGCTGAGTGTAAATGTATGGTCATTTAGGCTTAGTGGCTTCTATCCTAGAGAAATGTGGTATGAACATCACTTTCTTTTCTTTACTTCAACATTCTCATTCATGCTCAAAATCCACCTCATTATTCACTTTTCATGGAATACCGAACACGCCATTTCTTTTGTAACTTTTATAACTTTATTCCACAAATTTTTCATTCTTTTTCTTTTTCATTCTTGTTTTCTTTTCCTCTTTTTTTTTTTATAAGGAGGGGTTTCATCTTTATCAAAACCATGGATCAAAGGGGGACTTCTTTGCACTTCTTGATTTACCTTCTCTTTTCACCACACCCAACTTTAGGCTTTTGGCCTAAGTTAGCTATTCAAACAAATCACATTTCATGTGGATTATGGGTAAATGGATAGAGAGAGGTCTCATTTGCTCATGTTACTTCCAAGAAAAGGATAAGGCTCAAAGGGGGTTCAAGCAAGGTTCACACACTCACAAGGTAGGCCAAAAAAGAGATATATTATCAAACTGTTTCACTCCTTAAAATTGTTGCCTAAGATCATTTCAAGATCTTGCATCACTTAGTCAACCAGACCAACGGGATAAATTCTAGGTGTCATCACACAAGGTTCACGGTAAGCTCATTACACAAGGCATTGACACTAATATCAAACAAGACTCGACACTCTCGCTAGTGTGCAATGTTCATCACAAAAGACTCAATTTGATAATCAACTAGTCACAACGAGATGCAAAAAGTTCACATATTGTCTATGCAACTTCATTTGGCCTTATCGTAGCCGCACATTCATTTTTGTTCGATTAAGAGCACTATTCAAGTCATCGGTATTGATCATAACCGATACTCAAATTTGCACAAGAAAAACCACATTCAAATACAATTAAGAGGTGGCAAAATTTTTCAGAAAGGTCCAGAAACCAATTACATTCAAAATACGGAGCCACAAGCGTAAACATCCACAAAACAGTGTTACAACACAATTTTCAACACAAAAACCCAATACATACAAAAAAATATTGTCAAAAGAGGTATAGGTATGGAGATACCTCACCCCACCACAAGCAAAAAACATTTTTTCCTCAAATTGAATAAAAACACTAAAAATCAATAAAAGAAGACAGAGAAGGAGGTAAAGAAAATCCTATCTACACAGTCGCTCCATCTGTCGGAGAATCAGTGCCCGATGTAGCAACAACAACACTCGATCCACTAGGGCCTGCCATGGACGTCTCTGTCAGCGATGTCTGAATCACCGACTGGACAATCGCCTCCTTAAGGTCAGGCAGGTCTCCATAGATGGTCTCCTCCGACACCTCTATCTACTCCTCGTCGGTCTTTACCTCTGACTCATCAGCTGCTATGTCATTCATCTGTACGTCTCCAGTGGTGGCCTGAGGAATCTCAAAAGTCGTCAGGGCATCCACATCATCTGCTGCCTCCAGAAGTGAAGTGAATTCTGACTTCAAGTAGTCCACATCCTTTCTCAAATCAGCGACCTCAGCTTTTAAAGCCGTCAACTCTGAAGTCACCCTTGTCTACTCTCACATGTCTCAACTCTCGCTGTGAGAGTTTCAATAGATGTTCGTAGGGGTGTCAGTGCAGCTAGGATAACACTCTTGATCATCCATGGTACTGCAGCCTCCAATCGAGTATCCCTCACATCCACCGACTGGGCTAAGTGCCCCATCTTTAGGATCATAGCCTGAGTAATCCTGGCAGGCTGGGAAGTGGCAGCAGTACCAGGAGTCTGGGAGGAAGAAGTGGGAGTAGGTGTACCTGAAGGCCCGGAGGCCGGAGTAGGCAAAGGTGCCTCTGCAAGAATCATCTCAACATCAATCTTTGGGGATGTGTCCACCGGAGCCTCTCTTCTCCTGTCTGCTTCCTCCCAAGTGTACTCAGCCTCTATACACCGGATGTCTGTGTAGGATATAGGGGTGACCTCAATATCTCTTGTCTCATCACGAGACATTCTAGCCCACCATCACAACTCTGTAATCAAGACTGTGAAGGGAAGGGACGTCTGGCTTTGCTAGGCCCTCATGGCCATCTCTTGCTCTATAATGAGTCCCATCTTAATGCTCATCGTGGATATGATCGACCCAAGGCAGGCCACCTTGGGATGACAGAGGATGGACTGATTCTAGGAAGGCATGATCGAGCTGCTGATGAACTCAAATAAATATCATGCAACTACATTCAGGTCCTTCTTCTTGATGGGAGCTCCTGCCTCAATCCACCTCGGGGTGGTATCATAAATAAGAGGGGCAAGCCAGCCCTTTAAATCATCTAGGGACTGAGTAGTAGCCAAGCCCTCATATGCATATGTAGAAGCTGTAGCCTTATTGAGTACAATATTACTATGATCGCTGCTGCACCCTACTTTCTTCCCTCGAACCATGATAGACTTCATCGGTCAGAAGGCACTGGCCTTCTTCTTTCCCTTTGGTACCAAGTCGCTGTATGCTGTGTAGAACTCCCAGATCCATGTAGGAATATAGGGGCCTTGGGGCCTGGTGAACTGCTCGAAGCTATGGTACTAGAGTGTCTCCCTCACCCTGGAGTATTTTCCATCTAGGCCCTCAATGGAAAACAACTTCTCCTCAAGAATAGTCCACAACCCATCAACGTTTAATCTATTGAGTAGCCTGGGAGGAGGGACCTGTACTGGGGGAGCTGGGGCCACAGTCGGTACCGGAGCTGGCATAATATTTGCTGTAGGAGGGGTGGCCTCTGGAGCTCTCGATGAGTCTGGGCGAGACTTAGCACGGATCTCTGCTCGCCTGGACTGTAAAGGCTGATCATCATCCGGCTCGGAGAATGCAACTTAGGAGTCGAAGGAATCTCCCTCACTGCCGGAGTTGTGCTCCGGAACCTTAGATATGGGCTTCTTGCCCTTGCCTTTTCCTCCCTTTGGAGGCTCTTTCGTCCCATTTTTGGAAGGGTTTGCTGCCCCTTCATTTATCACTATGCCCCATGCTCTTTTATGGGGTGGCATGTCGAGGTTGGTTCTAGCCATGTCTGCAAAAACATCATAGAAAGTTAAGAACAGTTCAAGTGGAAGCAAAGACAAATAGATCCCACTTCATATGTACCGTTCACCTCACGTGAAGGCTCAATCCGGCTCGCCGAAAGGATTGGTTTAAAAAATTTCTAGAAAAACTGATATGTCGGCGATGGGGGGACCCTTTCAGAAAATCGCCGACAATATTCGGCGAGCAAACACAAGCCCACTGAAAGTTACAGATCATTTTAGGGGTTAGGGGTACAGAAAGGGCGATCAAAGAAGACCTTCGGCGAGTCACCGAGTGCACTCAGAAAACTCAGGCTTCTCGCCAAAAGTTACAGAACCAAAACTCAACATTTGGAAGAAATTAAAGGCAATCAAGCGGGATTCGGTGAACCGCCGAGTGGTTCGGCGAGCTCGATCCAGCTTGCCAAACTACCCAACGTGCCTACTTTCAACCTCAACATCCAAAATCTACCCTACAACCCCCAAAAAAAAAATCAAAGCATGCACTCATTCAATTAGACTCAGACCCATAAGACTCATGCCCCCGGGGTACTCAGACTTTCCTCGGTTTGGCCAAAATTGGCTATTTGATGACTTAAGCCCTTAAGAATGACGTCAAATGCTCCATTATTTAGCACAATTAAGGGTTACTCAGACTTCAACCAACTAGACCCAACAACAATTACGCACATCCCAACAATTTATGATCAATTTTAAGGCACAAAACTCGGGAAATCAACAATTAATCATTTTAGGCAAGATATTCAAATTAAATTCGGCAAATAAGCACACAATCATGGATTCAGAGAGGACCAACACATATCACTAAGATCAAAACAATTGCAATTGAGTAAAACCACTAAATACGAGTTTGGGGTTTGGAAAACCAACCTTCTATGTCGAATATACGATTTTAAAAGCTAGGCGGCAAAGAATCCAAGTCTGAACACACAATTGACGACTAGGAAGCGGTAAAAACATGAAAATATAGAAAAATATAGTGCGGGTGTGATCTTGGGAAGTTAAAAAGTGAGGGAATGTGAAAGAGTTTGAAATTTTAAACCTTTGGCCTTTAAAAACCGTCCACTTCTCGCCCTTTCGTTGACATTAATTTTGCTCGCCTAACCACTCAGTGACACGCTAAGTTGTCACTTACCTCGCCGAGTTTTACAAGACCTCCAGTTAATGTGGGTGGTCTAAATGGTGGACAAAGTCGTGATCACCAACCTATTCGACAACGTGCTAATTTGCTCCTGGGCCCGCCGAGTTCTACAGACTCCAACTTTAGAATTTCTTGAATCCAATGGCGGTCCAAGGCGGGGTTGCCGACCTCTTTGGCGAGTCACCGACTGGACATTTAGCTCACCAATCACCACTTTTCAAACATATTCCACTTTTTCACCTGCACAATCAACACACCATTATTTCAAAATAAAAAAGAAAGCAAATAAAAACTTGGGTTGCCTCCCAAGAAGGGCCTTAGTTAACGTCGTGGCACGATGCAAGTCCCCACTCAATTTTGATTTATGGGTAGAGACGAGACAACACATGACCCATTTGGATTTCCAGTAGCTGAATAGATATGGAATGGTGATTCAGCAGTGAGACATTCTCTTTTATCTCTTTAAACACTCTCTCATGTTCTTCGACTTTGTGGAGAATGAGTGAGAGTATATCTTTTACTTATCCGCCCTCGCACTCCTTGGGCTTTATACGCTCGTGAAGCGGAATGTACCAATCTTTCTTTTTGCACGGTACCTCCAATTCCATAATCTGTTTGGCCACGAGATCAAGTTGAGTCAATAGTATGGCCAAAATCTTGTCCTTCTCAATCCCCTTGTTTGTCTTGGCCATGTGATCAAGGAGTTGGGCTGTCATTGCATAGGGTTGTCGTGTGAGACCACTTGGAGAAATTTGGTCAACCACTCATCTGTTCTCCGTACCAAGACCTCTATAGAAGCAGTCCAATAACATTTTATCTAAGATATCATGAGTGGGACATTGTAGCAGTAGTGTCTTAAATCTCAGCCATAACTCATGGATTGACTCACCTTCCAATTGCCAGAAACTTAGGATGTTATCCCTAAGAATCATCATTTTCAAAAGAAGGGTGGTCCATTTGGTCACCGTTGCTACAAGACATGCTCCTTTATTCTGTTCTAGACAATCAACAAGAAAACCAAAACTGAAAGTAAGTAGATTCAGCTATGACTAAAAAGAACAAAATTCAACTTTACCAAAGAATCTTAACCAACACCACTCCCCGGCAGCGGTGCCATTTTGATTAATAATGCTTCAAAGACACTTCATCCAATTCTAAGTGTCACGATCGTTACTCAGTATATAACCCAACTAAATGAGTTGGGGTCAAATCCCACAAGGAGTGGTACGTGTTTAAGATTCAGCAAAGTGTGAACATGTTCAAATCAATCATAGGAATAGACATTATCGAATAAAAACATAATTCAAATTAGGGGTGACATGAATTTCAAATAAGGGGGTTTTGGTTTTAATTATCAATTACAACAACAATAAAACAATACGAAAACAACAATAATGAGACAGTTTCTTGGGATGTGATTTGATTATAGGCTAATGTAGACAAATGGGTAATTGCAACTGTTAGAAAATAGCTAAGTATTGGTGAGTAAGCTAGACTATAGAGGAGGTAAACTTTCTCTCAAACAATTTACCCCAAATCAGGTCGATCTCGAACATTGACAAGCATGCAAAATAAGAACAACCTATGCTTTAGTCGATTCACTCTCTCGAGCTAAATGTCTGGAAAAGGGTTTAGGGTTCAATCTCTCGAGCTGAACCAATGACAACCCAATACCCATAGACCATCAATCAATAATCTTAGTTTTAAAACCTCTCTCGAGCGAGCCAAAAACACAAGGGTAGAACTGCATTTGCAACTACAATTCTTAAATTAAACCACAATTAATGATTGAACTCACTTCTAAACAACATTTAAACTAATAATTAGCAATACCCATAAGCTAAATCAGCCCATAATCATATAATCATACCCCAAGAATTGGGGTTTTAGCTAGACATCATAAAAAGATATAAATCGTTACCAAATTGAGTTTCCATCAACTGGGTAAAATTGATGTCGTCTTTACAAAGGTCCAAATTGAAGAATATCAAAGACCCACTTCCAATTTCTCAAAAGTGAAAAACTTCAATTCTTCAAAGCTAAGGAAAACTTTTCTCACTACTCAGAATAATTACAATTCTCTGAATGAAAATTTTCTCTAATGAAATTATTATAATGAATATATGATACCCAACTAAAATGTTATAAAATGTATTTATAGTCGCCAAGAATGTGCTGCGCATAGTCACTCGGCGAAGTAAGTCGGGCTCGCTGATTAACTCGGCGATCTGCCCTTTGGTTAATTCCATTGCCCTTCTACCTTGGCCTTCAGCAACCTCAAGGTCTGTAACTTTGGGCAATCCAACACTGCATCGTGAAACCACTCTGCGATCCACCGACTACTCTTTTCTCTCGCCAACTTGGTTCTTTCCTTTAGGGCTTGGCACACTGGAACTTTAGGCGGTCAAATGGCCATTCGACGACTCACCAAATGGACTTGGCGATCACCAAGCTCTCTTTTCTTCTTTGAGCTTGCTTTGTTCCTTTTTGCAACTTACTGTCGTTGCTTTGCTCCTCAAACCATAATCCTAAAAAATAAAGCATTTTACATAAGTTATTGGCATAAAATAAGCATTTGAGGACAAACCTATACAAATGAAGCCCTAAATGAGTCCAAATCTCAGACTTATCAATTATCAACCTAGAGCACCACCTGCTGATGAGTACATTTATGAGAAAGATGCGTGTCTTGTGAATGATCAGATAGGGGATTTTTCAACTATCGTCCAAGGATCCAATTCAGATAATTGGTGCCAAGGTCAAGAAAACCAAGGTGGGAACTATGATAACTACAATCGTGAAGAGAACTATGTCCGTGATGGGAATTTTAATCATGACAACAACTATAACCAGAATGGGAATGACAACATGAATGAGAAGAGTGGACTCTATGTTCCACCTCAAAACAGTGATGCTGGATCAAGTATGAATCGCATTTAAGATATGATGCATAAGATGATGAAAATGTTTTATTCAACAAACAACAATGTGAAAGAAATTTGAAATGACTTATCTGGCATTTTTCAAAATGTTGAGTCTCATGCATTATCGATTAAGCAGATTGAGCGGTAGCTGAGCCAATTATCCACAAGTGTAAATTCGTGTCAGCCCAAAACACTTTCTAGCAATACAATACAAAATCCAAAGAATGACGGTCATTGCATGACAATCACTACTAGAGGAGGAAAACAGACTATAGACCCTCCTATGCTGACTGGAGCAAAAGGTGCAAAAGAGCATGATAAAGACGAAGTTGAGGTCGTTTAGGAGCCAAAAGATAAGAATGAGAAGGAGGCCAAGTTGATGCAAAAAGATCATCCTTATGTCGAGACCTCCACCTCTCTTCCCACAAAGGTTGGTAAAGAAAATAGAAGAAGGAAAGTATTGCAGGTTTATAGCTATGCTGAAGTAGTTGTCCACAAATGTTCCTTTGATTGAGGCACTTGAGCAAATGTCGGGTTATGCAAAGTTAATGAAGGATTTGGTGACTAATAAAAGGGTGGTAAATTTTGAAAGATGATGACAAGTTGCAACATTGTAGTGCTAATGCTACTAGATCGTTAGTGCAAAGAAAGAAGATCCTAAAGCATTTACTATTCCATATATGATTGGTATGTTGCATTTCTCCGAAGCTCTATGTGACTTGGGTGCTAGCATTAATCTGATGCTGCTGTCTATATACAAAAAGTTGTGCTTGGGAGCCCTCAAACTAACTGCAATACATCTACTCATGGAAGACCGAACTGTGAAGAGACTGATTGGGGTGCTTCAAGATTTCCTTGTGAAAGTTCAATCATTCATTTTTCTGGTGAACTTTGTTATAATAGATTGTGAAGTGGTTTTTGAGGTCCCATCATCTTAGAGAGACCATTTCTTGGTACTGGGCATGTTTTGGTTGATATGAAAAAGGGACAGATGAAGTTTCGTTTGGATAATGAAGAGGTAATCTTTAATATTTGTAGATCTATGAAGCATTCTAGTGATCTAAAGGCGATGTATGTAATGAATCATACTGTTGAGATAGCGCCAGAGGTGTCTATTCAGGAGAGACTTGGTGTTGAAGCGTTAGCTGCTGTGATCATGAATTTTGATGGAGATGGTATTGATGAATATGATGAGATAGTAGTTGCACTTGATGGGATGAATTTTTCTCATCGTCAACCAAAGAAGTTGGATCTTGATTTGAAGAATCCAAAGACCCTGCCTGCGAGACCATCTTTTGAGGAGCCTATGAAGTTGGAGCTTAAGTCTCTTCCATCTTATTTGTGGTATATGTTTTCGGGCCAAAATAGTACTTTTTTTATTATTATTGCTGTTAACTTGAATGAATGGAAAGTGGAGGGGTTGATATCGGTCTTGAAACGATTTAAAAGGGCTATCAGATGGACTATTGCTGATATTATTGGTATCATATCGGGTATTTTTTCTCACAAAATTCAATCCACCGATGCAAGAGGTTGTGAAGAAAGAAATCACTAAGTGGTTGGATGTTGGAGTTGTGTATCTTATTGTTGATAGTAGTTGGGTGTGTCCAGTGCAATGTGTGCCAAAGAAGGAGAAATCACTGTGGTTCCTAATTCAAAAAATGAGCTCGTTTCTATGAGACCGGTGACTGGTTGGAGAGTTTGTATGAGCTATCGTAAGTTGAATGCGTTGACTAAAAAAGATCACTTCCTAATGTCGTTCATGGATCAAATGCTAGATTGTCTTGCTGGAAAAGGTTGGTATTGTTTTCTAGATGGGTATTCGGGATACAATCAGATCTTTATAGCTCCAAAAGACCAAGAGAAGACCACCTTCACTTGTCCTTATGGTACTTGTACTTTCAAGAGAATGCTATTTGGGTTGTGTAATGCGCTGACGAATTTTCGGCGTTGCATGATGTCAATATTTTCTGATATGGTTGAGGACAGAATTGAGGTATTTATGGATGATTTCTCTGTAGTTGGTGGCTCATTTCTTGATTGCTTGGTTTATTTAGGTGAAGTGATAAAACGGTGTGAAGAGTGCAATCTTGTGCTCAATTGGGAGAAATGTAACTTTATGGTGAAATAAGGTATAGTTTTGGGCCATCAAATTTCATGGAAAGGAATTGCAGTTGATAGAGCAAAACTTGAAGTATTAGAAAAACTAGCACCACGCATCTCTGTAAAAGGTGTTAGAAGTTTTCTAGGGCATGCATGATTCTATAGGAGGTTCATAAAGGATTTCTTGAAAATTGCACACCCATTGAGCAAATGACTCGAAATGGAGTCCAAGTTTGATGATGCTTTTTTAGAGCATTTGAGGGCTGAAAGAGAAGTTGACTTCCGTACCAATCATTATTTCACCGGATTGGGGACAACTGTTTGATGTGATGTGTGATGGAGTGGGCTGGCACTTGGTGTAGTATTGGGGCAAAGGCGAGAGAAGATTCTTCATCCTATATACTATGCGAGCAAAGCTTTAAATGTTGCTCAAAAGAACTATAATGCTACTAAACTAGAATTGCTTGATGTAGTCTTCACGTTTGAGAAGTTCAGATCCTATTTGCTTGGCACTAAAGTTATTGTGCATACTAATCATTCGGCATTGATGTATCTTATGGTAAAGAAGGATGCAAAACCAAGACTGATTAGATGTATTATTGTTGCAAAAATTTAACTTTTAAGTTAAAGATAGAAAGGGAACAAAAAACCAAGTGGCTAATCACTTGTCCAGATTAGAAGAAGAGGCTATGATAAAGTTAGCAGATGGAATTGAGATAAATGATGCATTCCCCAATGAACAAGTATTGGTTGCTTCTTTTTACCTTATTCCTTGGTTCACAAATTTTGCCAATTATTTGGCAAGTGATTTGGTGCCTTTGAATTTGTCATTTCACCAAAGAAGAAAATTTATGTCTGATGTGAATATTTTTTTTTGGGATGAGCCTTACTTGTTTTTTATTTGGGCTGATGGGATTATTCATCGCTGTGTGCCCGAGGTTGAGATGAAGAGTATATTAGAGGCGTGTCATTCATCTCCTATTGGTGGACAACATAGTGGTATCCGGACTACTCATAAAATCTTGTAATGTGGGTATTATTGGCCTATTATCAACCAAGATGCTCATAACATCGCCAAGTCTTGTGATCATTGTCAAAGAGAAGGAGGTATTTCAAGGAAGCAAGAACTCCTAATGAATCTGATACTAGTAATTGAGTTGTTTGATGTTTGGGGTCTTGAATCCATGGGTCCGTTTGTGAGCTCAAATGGGATGAAGTATATTATTGTAGCGGTTGACTTTGTGTCTAAATGGGTGGAAACTGTTGTGCTTTCAAACAATAAAGGGAAGAGCGTTACCGTATTTCTGAAAAAGAATATTTTCTCCAGATTTGGTGCACCAAGGGTGATTATTAGCAATGGAGATTCTCACTTTTGTAATAAGTTATTCAAGGCTTTGCTTGAGAAGTATGGTGTTCATCACAGCGGATCAACCCCTTATCATCCACAGTCTAGTGGCAAAGTTGAAATGTTGAATAGAGAGACTAAGGAAATCCTTACAAAGACTGTGAATGCAAACTAAACTGATTGGTCAAGAAGGGTTAATGATGCTCTATGGACCTATCGCACTGCATTTAAGACTCCCATAAGTATGTCCCCTACCAAATTGTATATGGGAAGTCTTGCCATTTGCCTGTAGAGTTAGAGCACAAAGAGATATGGGAACTCAAGAAGTTGAATTTGGATTGGGGTGCCGTATCAAGTCAAAGATTGAATGAGATGAATGAGCTCGATGAGTTTCGCCTAAAAGCATATGAAAGTTCAGCCTTGTACAAGGGGAAGATGAAGAGGTACGATGATCAAAAGATCAAAAAGCATGAATTTGTTCCCGATGATTTGGTTCTCTTATTCAACTTAAGGTTGCGCTTGTTTCCTGGCAAGCTCAAGTCCAAGTGGACTAGGCCATTCAAAGTGATACAAGTATTTCCACACGAAGCGGTTAAACTTGAGAATAATGAAGGAACGAGGTTCAAGGTGAACGGGCAATGGATAAAGATCTACTTGGAGAAATCTAAGAATGTCAATGAGGTGATAGGAAAATGGAGCCTTGATGAAGTCTGAGTAATCAAGATGTCTGCGTCATGTTGTGATGTTAAATCAAGCGCTATTGGGGAGGCAATCCAAGATGTAAATTCTAGCCAATTTTAGGAGTTTTTATTGATTTTTTAAAATAATCTTTTAGTATTTTTTTATTTGAGTTTTATTATTTTTGAGTTTTAGTGTTGGCTAGATTAGGGTAGAATAGGGTCTGTGTCCAAAAAAGTCAAGAAACAATATAATGGAAGTCCTAATGTTTTCTACGCGTGCAGGAAAGCAAAGAGGAAAACTTTAAAAAAATTGTTGGTGTAGGGTCTACGGTTCCCATAGATGGTCCTTCGTTCAGTTGACAGACCGTTGATGGAATCCGTAGATCCTAGGTATGTTTTCTAAAAATTCACTAAGTGTTAAGGGAAACACGAACCCACCCACGGGCCGTTGATTGACTCATGGACCATCGACGGGCTTTCATGGGTCCAAGCTAGGGTTAGTCAGTCAACCCGACCCAAACCCTAAATTAATAAAACTCTTCAAATTTAAACACATCCCCCATTTCCCTCTTATTCCCCAACCGTTACAAATGGTTATTCTCTCAAAATCCAACCCCTTCACATCCCGTTTTCACCCATTAATCTCCCTCACTACACACATTTAAGCCATCTTCCCCAATTTCATTCCCCATTTTCTATTTTTCCTCTTTCCCAAATTCCATCTTCTTCCTCTACCAAAAGAACAAAAAAAAGGGTTCAAATTTGATGTCAACACTTACTTGCAGTCTAAAAGAGCTTATAGGAAAATTCACGCAATTTTGCAATACATGTAAAGTAATTGATTTAAAACTTGAACTATTAAATTCATAGTTGAAATCACAAAGTTGGACTTGATCTTGGGTATGAATAACTTGCGCAATTAATTTGTATAATTCTAATGTACCCTTGGAACGATGGTGTAGTAAGCATTGTTGATTAATTTGATGAAAGCATGTAATTACTATGTTTTAGTTTTGTTCTTGACTTACGGTTTCGAGTTGGTTTTGTTCATAAATGAGTAATTGTATGTATGAAACATAGGGATGATACAATACCATAAAAATATGTCGAAATGCATGCCTAAGAAGTAGTTTGATAGTTGAAATTATGATATTGTGTTGATGGGTTTAAGTGTGATTTTTTTGCTGAAACACCAGTACTGGTCGACGACCACGACTCACGGGCCATGGGGCAACCCACGGACCGTAGGTCTGGCCCCGTTGATCAGCCACAAAAAACAGTAGCTTAAGTTGTGAACCACGATTTGGCTTACGGTCTATCGTTCCATTGATGGACCGTTCTGGTGAACCGTCGTTCCAACTTCAGAGGTATAAAATTTTAATTCCTGACCCACGGTGGGCACCAATAGTTTTCCGTTCACTTGATGGCCCGTAGGTCTCAACTATCGGTCCCATAAACAACTACTCTACAAAAGTTCTTTTATGTTTTAAATTTTGTTTTAATTTTTTTTCTTGGTTTGTGTTGAATAATTTTGTTACTAATAAGTCTCTTACGGGTGAAATGACACTCAAGAAGGTAAACACTTACCAACACAAAGGAAAATCAAAGTGTATGTCTCCTTCTCACCGGATGATAGAGGATTCAAGTGGATCGGAGTATGAACCCAAATTTTTTTGGACTTCCCCCACTGCACCTCTAACTACTAGGTAGAACTCTCGCTAGGTCATGCTATCAGATGAAGAGAATTCACCCAAGAATGATGATGCCTCCAGTCTGAGGAAGGGGACCAACCTTCCAATTCGGAGAACAAGGAGTCACTGTCTAGTTCAAGCTCTGGCTCCATCTCTGATTCTGTTGCCGCCTCAGTGTCTAATGCCACTAGTGCGGATTGGCCCATAACCCTCCCGGTACTCATTATAAGTTAATTCCCTTATACACAGAGCCGAATAGGTGGTGCATCAAAGGGACGTGCCATATATTTGAAGATGGTCTGTTTATAAATGAGCATGAAAAGTTTGCTCAAACCATCATTGAGGAGAATCATTTACTTACTGGCAGCCTCCATACAGTGCCACAGATTCATGTGTTATTCACCCGACACAGGTGTGAGTGGATGGTGGCGAATCCGGGCAAGTATATCTCAGATATGGTCAGGGAATTCTATGCTTCCTATGCAGCGATGGTGAAAAAGGCCATGTCAACACGAGCTCAGCCATTAGCTCAACCTCCTCTATAGGCTACATTGGTGTGGAGTTTCTCCATTGACCTCTCAGAGACTACCATCCGCCATTTTATTTATGACCCTACACACATTCTATCGATTAATACAACAGAGTATGACTACAGGATGGGGATTGTGCAGTGCATGAACTTTATGAAGGACACCAATCAATAAGAGTCCCTACTTAGGTGGATGGACCGTCATATTGTAGAGGATGGATAGGGAACTGAATAGGTTCGTGATATGACATTGCCTATCCGAAAGGCAACCTTGAGCTTTGCAGCCAAGTTCTTTTTGTCTATCGTACAAACTAGATTGTCCCCTATTTAGGCGGACAATGTTGTGACATGGGATTGAGCGGTGATGCTGGCAACTATTATGGCAGGTGTAGATATTGATTTCTTCAGGATCCTCATCGCAGAGATACATGAGAGGGAGTTCTAGACGACGACCACCATTCCCTTTCCCTACCTCATTTTTTAGCTATGTCTAGAGGATATAGAGCCGGTGTGGCATTGTGATAAGCTAATAGAAGCGACCAACACGATTGATGTGGAACTCTTTAAAGATGATACAAATCAAGAAGCTCCTAGGAGAGGTATACAAATTGACTTAACACCTATGAATGATGCTACTGATGTTGATACTAAGCAGGTTGGGGTCAAGTGGGCAGATGATGAAACTATTGCTACCACTACTGCAGAGCCTAATGTGCAGGATCCCCTTTCAACTTTATCCAGTCATGCTGCGAGCACACCTCATGCTCCCACCCCGTATGGGTACGCTTTGTTATGACTTTCTCGAGTACAGAAGTTTGAGACTCAGATGGCCATTCTTCTACAACATATGAGGCCTTGCATGAAGAAGTCTGTCGAGGAGTCGGAAGCAAGGATGGAGGCAATAATTGATAGGAAAATTCAGGTAGTGCATCGAAGGATAGATTCATTTGAGCTCATGGTGATGGGTAGGCTTCAGCCGGGTCCTACTGTTGACCTGACTACTTTCTAGGCAGAGTTAGTCAAACTCTGAGCTAATGTTGATGTTCTTGCTACTACAACAGAGGCTGCCCAGAGCCTACACCTGAGTTAGATGCTGGTGATGTGGTGTTGAGCGTACTATTTGGAGATGATATGCCTTCTCTTGAAGCCACTCGTGCGGCTAGTAAGCGCACACACACTTCTAGGTCTACTACTGATCTAGAAGAGGAGCGGGAGAAGCAACAACTTGCGGCAACCCAACAACAGTTCATTCTTGATGATGAGTTGAAGCAGCGAATAGGTATGGAGTTGGTTGTGGGTGAATCTGGATCAAGGAAAACTACTGATAGTGCTTCCAGTACTGTTAGAGCGTTACTGAGGGTGTCACTCGTACTGATCCAGCTGGTTACGGGTAATCGGACCCACCTACTTCTTCATCTGGCTTATGTAACACCCCATATTTGAGAAGCGCAAGACAACATTTTTTAGGAGTTGCAGGTGCCAACCGATGAAGGGTACCCACAACCCTTGGATGGGACCATGGACCATAGGCGTGGTCTGTGGTTGGTCACCCCTAACTTTTGATAGAAGCCCAGAGCCATGGCCTGACCAACGAACCATTGTTCAGTCCACAGTCCATGGTCGAGTGTCCGTAGGTCAGGACCCCAAAATCTAGTTTTTAACCATGAACGATGGTCCTGCAGGATGGATCGTCGGTCAATCCATGATCCGTCGGTGAGAGGCGTCGATGGTATGTCAACAGTTATTTTCAGTGGCAGTTAGGTCTTTTCCTAATTAGTTTAGACTATACTATGTCCTTTTTCCCTTCACTAAGACCCATATATAAGTATTAATCCCCAAATTTCCTCAATAGAAATCATTCTCTCAAATTTCTAAAAGAAGAACAAGTCTCTTATCCAAAATATTTCTCTCTCTAGAAAGATTGAAGAAGAAGGATTCAACCTAGGGTTTCAAGTCAAGTATCCATTCCTCCATTGAAGATAATCAATTGTCTTTGAGGTATGATAGTTTTAATCCATGGATTCTTTCCATTCATTGAGTTCCCAAATTCTCCTATTTTCAAAGTTAGAAATCCCAAATTGAGTTAGGGTTTTCTTCAATTGTCATGGGTTCTCTTGATTATTGATTTAAATGATTGAATTATGATCTCTTATGCATGAATTGATGAAATACTATGATTTTATGATGATTCCCCAATGAACCCATGTAATCCCCATGTTTCAAACTTATGATCATATGATGTGGGATTTGATTATGAAGGAAGAGTTTTATGAAATCAAGCATGTATTGTTAGGATTACATGAATTTATGTTGAAATCCATATATAACCCATGTTTTTTTTTTCAATGTTAATGATTGAAAGTGGGTTTTGGACCTTGAAAGGTAACTTATGGAATTATGCATGTTCTTTGAAATCTATGCAAATGTTTTAAGGATGCTTTGAGAAAGAAATATCAATGATGATATGGTGGTTGTGTTGTTGAAAGGATCTTCTCATATACACATAAAAGCATTATTGTAAAATGTTTTCTCACATAATAAATATTCTAAGGTTGAAAGGTCCTCTCACCTAATTTAATCAAAGATTAAGAGCTATGCTAATGAAATCTAGCTTGGATTGGTTATTGAATGATACCTTTCCATGGATAATGACTTAGCTTGGATTGGCGAGATGACGTGCCCTTCCATGGATAATAAGAAGAAGTAACAAATGACTATTCTGTGGGATTTATGCTTAGCACCGAGAGGATATTGAGATGGAAGCTCTCCCCGTTAGTAGAGTCCAGGTTTCTAGAAGCAATCTCCTTATCCCTTACTTATGTGCCCCGATAGGATGCTTGTCTAGATAGACATTATCTAGTGGATCCACCTAAGGTAGAAGTTCATTGTCCTTACCTTGGCAAGTAGGACAACTCTTTTCAGTGTGGGAGACACCGGGGGAGCATGTTATAGCTCACATGGTTTGTATGTCGGTTAAGGTTACTTTTCACAATAATAATGAATTAAGGTTACTTTAAGAAGTATCTCATATCTGTTCAAAGGCTTTAAAGATGTTAGCTTGCATTGACCATGTTTTATGACTCATGTTTTCTAACCCTTTTATATCACGTTTTAGCTTAGTCAATTGCCTGTCATCAAATGTCCTCTTTTAGAATGATTTAAATGTTCTATGAATAGCTATCATACTTGGTACATTGTTTTGTACTAACACATATTCTTGCCTACATTTCCCCTAATATAGGTCAGACAGTCAGGTTTCTCAATTTTGTGGCTAGTGGTTGATTGCGAGATTCCTGAGCTTTGGTGAGCCCTGATGTTTCAAGGATAAATTTTCATTGTTCTTAGTTTTCTTTCATATTTCCAGTTTTTTTCATGATGTATGGGCAAGGTCCAATTTCATTTTATTGTACTAGATGGCTAATGAGACAAGTGTTTTAGACTTTTGCTTTACTTTTATAAAACTTGGACTTGAAATGTTGTCTTTACCTCTTTTTTTCTATTTCTTATGTTACGAATGCTAAGTGTCTTGTATGAGATCTCTTGGGGTACTATACTCCATGTTACATCTAGGGTGTACGTAGGTCATGACAAACTTGGTAATCAAAGCATAAGGTTTAGAATGGTCCTAGGATGCCTCATAAGCCACATCGAGTAGAGTCTTGTTCATGAGTGTATGGGCTTGGGCTTCGGTTCGGGACTCTGAATCGATCAATCGAATGGGAAAACACCTTTCCTCTTTCGTGAAGCACACCACATTTATCAATGAGAGGCTACAAGATGTTTAGGAAACTCCACTTCTTTCATTACTCTAAAGTCATGCGATAGAGTTTAACTCTATAAGGTCTCTCTTCTAATCCATATCCGATACTCTAAAAGATATGGCTACTCAAAGAGCTTATGCTAGAAGGAATGTGAGGGAGAATGAGGAACAAGAAGCTCCTCTCCAAGCTTCTCAAGTTCATGTCGATCCTTTGGCCGAGAAAGGGATTAATGCGGAGTTTAGGTCTGCTTTCTAAGTGTTGGATCAAGATGTGATGGCCCAAGCCAATATGGAGGTTGTGGTTCCTATGAACCAAAATGTGGGTACGACGGCATCTAGAGTGAGGGACTTCACTAGGATGAATCATCCGGAGTTTCATGGTTCTAAGGTAGATGAAAATCCTCAAGAGTTCATTGATGAAGTTTATAAGGTCTTGATGATCATGGGAGTGATACCGGTGGAAAAGGAGAAGTTGGTTGCTTATCAACTTAACGGTGTGGCTCAAATATGGTACAACCAATGGAAAAAAAGGAGACTGGAAGATGCGGGTGCTCTTGCTTGGGAGAAGGTTAAGGCCGCTTTCCTTGATAGGTTCTTTCCCCTTGAGATGAGGGAGGCAAAGGTTCTTGAGTTTATCAACCTTCGTCAAGGAAGTATGATTGTGAGGGAATATGCTTTGAAGTTTACACAATTTTCTAAATATGCTCCAACAATGGTTGCCGATCCTAGGGCAAGGATAAGTAAGTTCATTTTGGGTGTGTCTGACATGGTGGTTAAAGAATGTCATATAGCCATGCTCATTAATGACATGGACATCTCTCGTCTCATGGTTCATGCTCAATAGATTGAATAGGAAAATTTAAGGAAAAGTCTAGGGAGACAAAGAGGTCTAAAACCAATAATGGTAATTTCTCTCATGCAAGGTCCGATGGACATAGTCGTCCTAGATCTTGACAAAGGTTTTCTGGTCAAGGTTCCTCCAATGCTCCTCCAATGCTCCTCCTAAGTTCAACAAACAAAGGGTGTCTAACCCTAAGCCTCAAAGAAGGAATGGTAGTGGATCTTTATTGCCTATGTATACTAGTGCTAGGTGTGGAAAGAAGCATGTGGGTAAGTGCCTAGCCGGCACAGATGGTTGCTTCAGTTGTGGTAAGAGTTGTCATAAAATGAGGGATTGCCCGATGCTTACGGCATAAGGAAGAGAGGGAAAGGAAGCTCCTCCTTGTGGTTCGGGTCCCAATGCTCTCAAGCAAAACCTATTTTATGCACTTCAGACTCATGGTGAACAAGAGGGTTCTCCTGATGTGGTTACCGATATGTTGAAAGTCTTCCAACTTGATGTTTATTCTTTACTTGATCCTGGTGCTACCTTGTCTTTTGTGACGCCATATGTGGCTATGAGGTTTGATGTTCTTCCGGATGTGTTGTTAGATCCTTTTTCTCTCTCTCATCATGTTGGTGATTCTATTATGGTTAAGAGGGTCTATCGAAAGTGTCTCGTTTCCTTGTTTCATAGAGTTACTCTTGTTGACTTGGTAGAGCTTGATATGCTAGATTTTGATGTTATCCTTGGTATAGATTGGTTGCACTCATGTTATGCTTCGATTGATTGTAGAACTCGAGTAGTCAAGTTTGAGTTCCTAAGTGAGCCTGTCCTAGAGTGAAAAGGGGGAAATTCTATGCCTAAGGGTTAGCTTGTCTCTTGTCTTAAGGCTAGAAAGATGATTTCTAACGGTTGCATATACCATCTAGTTAGGGTAAGGGATGTGGATTCTAAAACCCCTACTCTTGAGTCGGTCCCTGTTGTTAATGAGTTTCTGGAACTGTTCCCAGATGATTTAGCCGGTATTCCTCCTGAAAGGAAAATAAACTTTGGTATTGACCTTTTCCCGAATATGCAACCTATAGCTGTTCCACCTTATCGAATGGCTCCGGCAGAACTAAAGGAGTTGAAGGAACAATTGAAAGATTTGTTGGATAAGGGTTTCATCTGACTGAGTATATCTCCATGGGGTGCTCCATTTTTGTTTGTTAGAAAGAAACATGGTTCTCTTCGTATGTGTATTGATTATCGTCAGTTGAACAAGGTGAACATTAAGAATAAATATCCCCTTCCAAGGATAGATGACTTGTTTGACCAATTTCAAGGAGCGAGTTACTTTTCTAAGATTAATATTCGATCGGGTTATCACCAATTGAGGGTAAAGGAAGATGATATTTCGTAGATAACTTTTCAAACATGGTACGATCATTATGAGTTTTTTGGTAATGTCGTTTGGGTTGACTAATTCTCTGGTGGCGTTTATGTATTTGATAAATAGGGTGTTTAGACAATACCTTGACATGTTTGTGATTGTATATATTGACGATATATTGATTTATTCGATAAGTGAGAATGAGCATATTGATCATTTGAGGATCGTGCTGCAAATTCTTAAGGACTAACAACTCTTTGCGATGTTTAGCAAGTGTGAGTTTTGGATAAGTTCTGTAGCTTTCCTTGGCCATATTGTTTCAAGTAAGGGTATTGAGATAAATCCTAAGAAGACGGATGTGGTCAATACTTGGCCTAGACCTCTAACCCCTTCAGATATTAGAAGTTTCTTAGGTTTGGCTAGTTATTACAAGAGATTTGTTGAGAGGTTTTCTTTGGTAGCCTCTCCATTGACAACTTTGACTTAAAAAGAAGTCCAAGTTCATATGTTCCTATTCACGTGAGAAGAGTTTTTTAGGAATTGAAGGATAGACTTACGTCCGCTCCGATGTTGACCTTACCGTAAGGGACGGATGGTTTTGTGGTTTATTGTGATGCCTCTAGAATTGGTTTAGGGCGTGTGGTTATGCAAAATGAGGAAGTCATTGACTATGCCTCAAGGAAACTTAAGATTCATGAGAAGAATGATCCTACCCATGACATTGAATTAGCAACGGTTGTTTGTTTCCTTAAAGATTTGGAGGCATTATTTGTATGGTGTGCATGTAGATGTGTTAACTGACCACAAGAGTTTGCAATATGTGTTTAACTAGAAGGATCTATATCTTCGTCAAAGAAGGTGGCTTGCATTATTGAAAAATTATTATATGAGTGTTCTCTATCACAACGGAAAGGAAAATGTGGTGGTGGTGGATTCTCTTAGTCGGTCATCCATGAATAGTGTTGCTCATATGGAAGAAGATAAGAAATAATTGGTTCAGGATGTTCATAGATTGGCCCGAATGGGTGTTCAGTTAGTGGAATCCACCAACGATGGTGTTATGGTTCACAATGGCTCGGAATCATCTTTTGTGGTGAATGTGAAAGCAAAACAAGGTCTTGATCCAATTTCGGTCGACTTAAATAAGTGGTGCTTAAGAAATCCGTTGAAGTTTCTCCCAAGGTAGAGATGATGTACTTAGATATTACGGTCGTTTGTGTGTTCCAAATGTTGATCACTTGAGGTAACAAATCTTGTTAGAAGCCCATAGTTCACGGTATTCCATTCACCCGGGAACCACCAAGATGTACCTTGATTTGCAGGAGGTCTATCGGTGGAATGGGATGAAGAAGGATTGTCACGACCCAGGCGTACACCCTAGATGTAACATGATGTACTTGACCCTGAAGGGGGTCTCATACAAGCCCTTAGCATATCATAACAAAATATAATAGAAAAGTGAGGAATTTCTAAAACATTTTTCATACAATCAAAGTCTTTATAAAACGAAGAGGAAGTCCTACTACACTTGTCTCAAACAATCTAAGATAATACTTGAACAACTTTTGAGACACAACCCATACAATAGTTTAAAACATAAAACAAAGACATAAAAGGAAATGGTGGGTTTATCCTCAATGCTATGAAGACTCACAAATCTTCAACTCCTTGCTCTTCTAGAAACCTATCCTCAAGAATGGAACTCAAAATCGCCGGACCCTATATTTGATGAGAATGTAGGCAAGAGTATGAGTTAGTACAAAAGTACTGAATATGATAGCTAGAATAACATCATAAGAGCATAACATAAGGGTTAGTCAACATAAGACATAAATCATAATCATAAGACATAAATCATAATCATAAGACAATAGCATAATCATAAGCATAATCTCCAACATAGACATAAGGTAAGCATTAGTCATCATAAAGCATAGTACATATACATAGTCAATACTTAGACTTTCATATCATAAGAGAACCATTTCAAAATCAACATCCAAGTATACTTGTGCAATGCATGAATAAGACCTCATAATCCCATTCATGCTAAGTATCCCCTTTGGCCATCATAATCATATTTACCATATCATGGTCTCATCTTTAGCTTAATTCTCACAACCAAGGGAATCACCTTTAGTCAATCATAACATCACAAGGAAGGAAACTATAGCACAATCCTATATAAACATATAAGAGAAACACTTCATGAGTCACCTCAAGGCAAGCATGTGCCATGCATGAACAAGACCTCATAATCCTACCCATTCTAAGCTAGACACTTTAGTTTCTTCATTCATGTTTATCATCTCTTATTCTCATAGACTAGGGAACTCAACTCTAGTCATGCATGTATTGGAAGGGGCCTTTCAAGCTAACACCCAAACTAGTCATGCTCATATTTCATAATAAATCACCTCAAGGCATATATGTCATGGAAGACTATCAAGCTACATTCAACATTAGACATTTTCATATAACTCTTTACTTGGTTTTAAGAAATGGGAACTCACATCTCTATGTCTATGATGGTTACGTAATTAAGACACAACTTCTAATGCAAGTGTCTACGATCATACAATAGTAAAGTAACCCAACCAAGGGTTGGGGTCAAGTCCCAATGGAGTGGACTTGATAATTAATAGAAAAATAAAATTTAATTCTAATTAGTCATAGCTAAAAACATTTTTGAATAAAAGCATGCTAAATCTAAGGGGTGACACAATCGTCAATTATCAATGGGGGTTTGTCACAAGTAAACAAAAATAGCAAAAATGCAAAGAGTACTAATCAAGGAGATGGGGTTCTTGGGATGTGATAAGAATACGAGATAAACTAACCTATTGTGTACATGATTTTGATAATAAATGCGTTAAATATTTGTGACTAGGCTAAACTATAGTGGGGGTAAATTCTCTCTCGAGCAACTTACCCCGAATCAACTTGGTTTCTCTCGAACACCGAGTTGCCGCATGAAGGAAAACCTCCGCCTTAGCCTACTCACTCTCTCAAGCTGAGTGTGTGGGAGAAGGACTAGGGTTCACTCTTTCGAGCTGAAAATCATGTCGACCCAATCCCACTGGCTATCAATTTAGTAGTTTCAGTTTTACGACCTCTCTCTCGAGCAAGCCAAAAACATAAAGGTGAAATTGTATTTGCAACTAAAATTTCATTAAGTTCCACCACAACTACTAAACGAAATCACATATAAACAACAAATAAATCATCAACAAGCAAGACCCAACAGATAATCTAACCCATATTCACAAAATCACACCCCAAGAATTAGAGTTTTAGCTAGACATGTAAAAGAGATAGAAATTTATACCAATATGAGTTTGCATTCAAATGGGTTTGCAGATTTAAGTCTTAAAACAAGCCAATAGTGAAGAATCCACAAGACCCAAGTCTAATTTCTTGGAGTTGAAACCCTTTGAATATTCAAGTTCTTCAAAACCATCTTTAAACTTAGAACTCAAAATTCTATGTTAAAAATTCTATATTAAAAATCTGATATTAAGCTACAATTCTCAACGAGTATTTATAGTTTTCAAAAATCTGTGCTGCAGCAGATCATTCGGCCCCGTTAGTCGGGATCGCCAATCAACTCGGCGATCTACCCTTTGGTAGGTTTCATTGCCGTCGGCATAGTACTGCTTCACGGAACTGCTCGGCAACACACCGAATGGTCATTTTCACCACCAATTTGATCCTTCTTTCAGGGCTCAACACACTAGAACAAAAGGCGAGGATAAGACCTTTTGGCGACTCACCAAACGGGTTCGGCGATTCTCAGATCCTCATTTCTTCATTCTTTCAGCTGCCTTTGTTTCTTTTTGCTAAGTAATGTCCATGATTTCCCTCAAACTCCAAATACCTAAAACTTAAGGGTTTTCAGAAAATATTGAGACAAAATATGCATTTGAGGACACTAATTCTATCCAAATATAGCCCTAAATGAGTCCAATTTGTTTACTCATCAACATCCCCAACTTAAACTTTTGCTTGTCCTCAAGAAAACTCAAGTTCAGCCGTTCAAAAATGAGGTCTCAAACAGTGCTACACAAGACTCAATTATGAATGCACACAACAAGACTCAATTAACTTATGCAAAGATCAAATGCGTACCAAAACATTCAAGTTGTGAAACACCATTCTCAAAGATTATGACACTCGCAATACTTGCTCCAAATGCAAGTTCAAGTTCAACAAAAGTATATCGAATGCCCTCACACAAAGGATGATTCCATACTCACACACAATGGTTTAATCATATAAAGCTTAGGAATCAAATTCAATGCTCACTCTCACAAGGAAGAACACAATGCATGCTTTCACCCATAGGTTTGCCCGTATTTTCCAATCAACATTTGTTTCGTCTTACTCAAGATCAAAAAGGTCTTTTCAAGGCTTGTAATGGGCCTGCGTGCAAAGGTATGGTCATTTAGGCTCAGTGACTTTCATCCTCATGAAATGTGGTGCTTACAACACTTCCTTTCCTTTTCCTTCATCATTCTCTTTAGTGCTCATAAGTCATCATATTATTCCCTTTCCATGGATTGTTTGGGAACCCCATTTCTTTTGTACTTTATTCCATAACTTTCTTTTTCATTCTTTTTCTTTTTCTTTCTCTTTTATCTCTCTCTTTTTTTTTGTATGGAGGGATTCCATTTTTCTCAGCACCATGGGTTACAGGAAACTTTCTTTGCACTTCTTGACTTTCCCTTTTCTTTTCACCACACCCCCAACTTAGGATTTTGGCCTAAGTTGGCTATTCAATCAACCACAATTCACGAGGATTAAGGGTAATGGGTCAAGAAAGGTCATGTTGTCATCAAGTTTCTTCCAAAGAAATGTAATGTTCAAAGGGTGTTCAAAAGAGGTTCACACATGCTCACAAGGTAGGCCACAAAGAGGTATTTGTCAAATTGGCTCACATTCTTGAAAGTTGCCCAATATCATATCAAGAGATAGCTTTACTTAGTCTATCAGACCAACGGGGCAAATTCTAGGTGTATTCATGCGTGGTTCACAATAAGCTCATCACACAAGGGATCGACACTAAAGTCAAACAAGACTCCACACTTTTGCTAGTGTGCAATGGTCATCACAACAGAATCAATTTGATACATGGCTAATCACAACGAGATGCAAAGAGTTCACATATTGTCTATGAAACTACATTTTGCCTCATCGTAGCCACACATTCATGTTCGTTCAATCAAGAACACTATTCAAGTCATCGGTATTGATCGGAACCGAGACTTAAATTTTGCAAAAGAACAGCCATATTCAACACACGAGAGGTGGCAATTTTTTTAGGAAGGGTCAAAATCATTTTGCAATTTAAAATAAAAGGAGCTACGAGCACAAACATCCACAGGAAGCATTGTAAACACAATAATAGCTCACAACCCAAAATATATAATCAAACTAAATATGCACAAAGGTGGGCCTCACCCCACCATAAACAAAAATCATTTGTCCTCAAATGCGAATGAAAGTATCCAAAAGTAAAAGTAAGTAAGACAGAGATGGAGGTAAATAAAGGTCCTGTCTACACAGTCGCTTCATCTGTCGAGGCCTTAGTGTCCGGTATAGTGCTCTGAATATGGGCATCAGTGCCCGAAGTAACCCCAGAAAGAATAGCAGTGCTAGATCCACCAGGAGCTACTGTGGACGTCCCAGTCGGCGATATCTGGGTCACCGGTTGCACAACCGTCTCCACAAGATCTGGAAAATCTTTGAGTGTTCTCTTATCTCGGCTCTCTCTCATCTCCTCCTCATGTACTCCTATTAGCTCCTCGTCGGTCTCTGCATCCGACTCCGCATTTGCTGTGCCACCCCTCTACACATCTTCGGTGGTAGCTGGAGGAATCCCCGAGGTCTCAGGAGTATCCTTATCGTCTGAATCCCGCATCAATGAAGTGAATTTGGTAGACTTCAAATAGTCTACGTCCTTCCTCAAATCTGCTACTTTGGCTTTTAAAGCCGAGGCCTCGGATGTCTCTGATTAGTTCATAAATTGGACTCATTTAGGGTTAACTTTTAATAGAAATTGTGTCCTCAAATGCTTATTTTATCTCAATATCTGATGAAAACCCTTAAGTTTCAGGTATTTGAAGTTTGAAGGAAAGCATAGACACTACCTCACAAAAAGGAACGAAAGGGCTGAAAAGAACGAAGAAATGAAGGCCTGAGGATCACCGAGTTCACTTGGTGAGTCGCCAAAGGGTCTTACTTCGCCTTATTCCAGTGTGCTGAGTTCTGCAAGAAAGGATCAAGTCGGTGGAAAAAGGGAGCAGTCGGTGCATCACCGATAAGTTCCGCGAAGCAGTACCATGTTACCCAATGACCCAGAGCATGATGATGCTGAAGGATGGTGCAAGATGGTGATGAACTACATCGAAAGGCGAATCGCCAAATTGATCGGCGATTTCGACTAACGACGCCGAATGATTCGCTGCAGCACAAATGAGTGAAAATTATAAATACTAGTTAGAGTTGTAGTTTTAAGGGTCGAACAATCATTATAATTTTCATATAGAATAGTACTTTTTGATATTTTTTCTCTGAGTTTGAGAGGGTTTTGAAAACTTGAAGAAGAAGAAGGTTTCATCTCCAAGGAATTGGACTTGGGTCTCTTTGATTCTTCATTCTTGGCCTGTAACAAGACTTAAATCTTCATACCCATTTGAATGCAAGCTCATTTAAGTATAAATTTCTATTTCTTGATGTGTGGCTAAAAATCCCAATTCTTGGGGTGTGATTTTGTGAATATGGGTTAGATTAGTTTGAGGATCTTGCTTGCTGATAGTCTATTCGTAGTTTAAATGTGATTTCATTTAGTGGTTGTGGATAAACTTAATGAGGTTGTAGTTGCAAATATAGTCTCATATATGTGTTTTTGGCTTGCTCGAGAGAGGTCGTAAAACTAAGACCACTAAATTGATGGCCAGTGCGAGTGGGTCGACATAAGGTTCAGGTCGAGAGAGTGAACCCTAGTCCCATGTCCACACACTCAGCTCAAGAGAGTGAGTGGATTAAGGAGGAGGCTATTCTTCATATGGCAAGTGGGTGTCCGAGAGGAACCACTTGAAATGGGGTAAGTTGCTCGAGAGAGAGCTTATCCCCTTTAAAGTCTAGCCTACTCACAAATACTCAATGAATTTACTATCAAAATCATGTACCCAATGACTTAGTCTATCCCGTATTCCTATCACATCCCAAGAATCCCCTCTCATTACTTAGAAATCCTTGTTTATTTTGTTGTTTTTACTTACTAGTGACAAAACCCCATTGCTAATTGACACTTTTGTGTCCCTCTTTAATTTACAATGTTTTTAATCGTTAACGTCTTTAGCTACGACTAGTTAGAACTAAATTTTATTTTTCTATTAATTTCAAAACCACTCTCTTGGGAACGATCCCAACCCTTGGTTGGGTTATTATACTATTGCACGATTGTAGATACTTGCATCAAAAGTTGTGTCCTTGATTACGCAAACACCAGTATCCCCCTGTCTGCTCTCACAAGCAACGACTCTAATAGCCAGATCATCAACAGAGGCCCTAAGGAGGGTCAGTGCAGCCAAGATAACACTGTCAATCATCCCTGGGATGGATCTCTACAATCGAGTCACCCTCACATAAGCTGAATAAGCTAGATTCCCCATTTTCAGGATCATTGCCTGAGTAATCTTGGCGGGCTGGGAGGATGATGAAACACCTGGGACCTGTGAAGAAGAGGGAGGGGCAGGTGTACCTGAAGGCTCAGAGGTCGGAGTCAGTGAAAATGCCTCTGCTTATAACGTGTCAACATTGACCTCTGAGGAAGTATCTGTCGGGGTTGCTATCCTCCTGTCAATCTCCTCTCGTGTGTACTCAGCCTCAATACGCAGGATGTCAGTTGAAGAAGACAGGGTGATCTCAATATCCCTCATAGTGTCCTGAGGTACTCCAGAATGCTGGCACAACTCGGTGATCAAGACTGGGTGATCTTAATATCCCTCGTAGTGTCCCGATGTACTCTAGCACGCTGGCACAACTCGGTGATGAAGACTGGAAATGGTAGAGAAGTTAACTTCTGTTTGGCTCTGATGGCCATCTTTTGTGAAATCAGCAGTCCCAGGTCAATGTGTCTCCTAAACATGATAGAACCAAGGCAAACTGCCTTAGGAAGGCACAAAATGGACTTGTTCTGGGATGACATTATGGTGCTGCTGATGAAGCCAAACCAAAACTTGGCAGCAGTGTTCAAGTCCCTCTTCACAATAGGAGCCCGTACCCCGATCCACCTCGGGGTGGTGTCAGAAATCAGAGGAGCCAGCCAACCCTTTAGGTCATCTAGGGACTGAACAACAGGCAAACCCTCGTAAGGAAGTGCAGAATGCAGCGGTCTACCCAATACAATGTTTATATATTCACTGTTGCAGTCCACTTTCTTGCCTCTGACCATGACCAACTTTACCAATCTAAACTCGCTTGCCTTCTTCTTGTGCTTGGGCACCAACTCCCCATAAGCTGTGTAAAATTACCTAAACCAAGAAGGAATGTAAGGGCCTCGGGGCCTTGTCAACTGCTCAAACTCATGGTATCGGAGGGTGTCAATCACATCGGGATACTTGCTTTCCAGGCCCTCCGTAGATAATAGTTTCTCCTCCGGGATGGTCTGTACCCCATCACCTTTCAATCTGTTCAACAGTCTAGGTGGAGGAATGATAGGGGGTGTAGGGGCCACTGAAGGTGCCTGAGCTGGAACTGAATCTGTTTCAGGAGGGGTGGCAACTGCGGGAACTCTGGTGGGCGTGGATTGAGATCTAGCGTGGCGTCTACTCCTTCGATGCGTCAAAGGCTCCTCGTCTTCTGGTTCGGAAAATTCCACCTGGGTTTCAATAACTATTCCTTTCCTAGCTATGTGCTTCTTCCTTTTGCCTTTATCTCCGGGCTGGAGTTCTTCTCCTTTCCTCTTTGGAGGATTTGACCTCTCCTTGTTTATGGTTATGCCTTTTGCTTTCCTCTGAGGTTGAGTGGTTAAATTTGTAAGTATCATATCTGCAAAAGATCGGAACAAATTAGGAGAAAATCAAACATAAGTACAAAAAATCTATTGCAGACAGACTCGCCGATCCATTCAGCGAGTCGTCGAACTTCTTTGACGAGATAAGTCGGGCTCGCCGAAGAGATTTGCTAAAAAAATTATGGTAAGTCGGCGATAGGAAGGCCCTTCGGTGACTCGCCGACTAATTCCAGCAAGCAAAGGTTTGTCTGCCGAAAGTTATAGTGCAACAGGGGTTTCAGGGGTGCAAATAAAGAGCGATCAAGAGTACTTTCGGCGAGTCGCCGAGTGCTTTTGGCGATCTCAAGCTTCTCACCGAAATTTACAGACTCAAACCACCAATTTAACACAAAATTAAAAGTGACATGAAGACATTAAAAGGTGCCCATTTTCAACCCACCTTCTCGAATTCAACCCCGCAACCCCCAAAAACAAAATCAACGCATGCACTAATGGAGTTCAAATAAGACCCGCACTACCCATCACCCTGAGATACTCAGATTTTTCTCGGTTTTGCCAAATTTGGCCATTTGACGGTATTTACTCTTAAGAGTGGTGTTACCCGCTCTATCATTGATTAGTTTTCATCATTTCGCACAAACATGGGCGACTCAGACTTCACTCAATCAATCTAAACAACTCACAACCACAACCCAATACAATTTCATTCATTTAAAAGCACAAAAATTACGGGAATTTGACAATCAAAACAATGCGGGTAAGATTTTCAAATTAAAATTTCCATTTAAGCATTCTAATTCTATCAGAGAGGCCCAACACACAACAACACGATACGATCATTGCAAATGAGTACAAAATTTTCGAATGTAAATTCAGGATTTGGAAACCAACCTTATATGCCGATTAAAATGCGATTGAAAAGCTAGGCAACAAAGAAATCCTAGTTCCAAGCACCTACCAACAACTAAAATACTAATGGAATATAAAAATATTGAAGATAATACCTTGGTGTGAGTTTGTGAAGTTTAAAAGCGAGGTAAAGTGAAGGATTTCAAATTCTAAGTCTTTTGGTCATTATAAATTGTCCAGTTCGCGCCCATTCAGCGATATTAGTCACACTCACCGATCCACTCGGCGACACGCCGAGTGGTCACTTGGCGACACGCTGAGTGGTCACTTGGCGACACGCCGAGTGGTCACTTGGCGACACGCCGAGTGGTCACTTGGCGACACGCCGAGTGGTCACTTGGCTTGCTGAATTTTATAGGACCTTCAGTCAAAGTGAGGGTCCAAACGACGGTCTTCATCGGGCACGCCGACCATTTCGGCGATTCGCTGACTGACCTTTTACTCGCCAATTTGCACTTTTCAAATAGTTTCCGCATTTAAAACTGTACAACCAACACACTATTATTTATAAAAGCAAACTAAAGTATTTAAAGAGTTTTGGGTTGCCTCCCAAAATAGCACCTTAGTTAACGTCGTGGCACGATGCAAGTCACAATTCAAGCTTCATTGTTGGGGTTAGCCATATTATCACTAGGCAACCCATTATTTTTCTGTGGGTGGAGATGAGGTAATGCATGACCCATAAGGTTTTTGAGTAGCTGGATAACTCTGGAATGAGACCAAATCATTCGCTTCATCCATTCAATGTTTTCTTTCAATTCATCAAGCTCTCTATCTTGCTCAGTCACCTTGTAGAGAATGGTTGAGAGCATTCCCTCAATGCGTTTAACCTCATTGGACTTGGGACTTCTTCGCTCATGAGGAGGGAAATATTTATCCTTCCTCTTGCACTGAAATTCGATCTTCACAATCTTTTTGGCCAACTCATCCATCTGAGTCATTAGTGCGGCCAACATGTAGTCCTTTCCTACTTCTTGGTTCATTTTAGCCATGTTGTCAAGCAGTTGGACTGCCCTTGCATATGGCTGTTTCGCAATACCACCCGGAAGGAGTTGGTCGACCAACCTCTTGTTTCCGGGGCCAAGACCTCTGTAGAAGCAGTCAAGGAGGATTATGTTGGGAATGTCATGAATTTGGCATTGAGTGATCAGTCTTTTAAACCATTCCCATGCCTTGTGAACCCTTTCACCCTCCAATTGATTCAAGGTTAGGATACGATCCTGAATCATCATTACCTCGAATGGAGGAAACACCATTAGCTCGCAAGTGTTGATTGATTTATTCACCTCCTCTGCTTTTGAAGCACAAATCATCAAAACAAAACTAAAAATAAAGTTAGTGAAACTACAACTAAGAAGAACAATTTTTTTACTACACTAAGAATTCTAAAATAACACCACTCCCCGGCAGCGGCACCATTTTGATGTTTGCGTAATCAAGACAGAACATCCAATGCAAGTGTCTACGATCGTACAATAGTAAAGTAACCCAACCAAGGGTTGGGGTCGAGTCCCAAGGGAGTGGGCTTGAGAATTAATAGAAAAATAAAATTTAGTTCTAATTAGTCATAGATAAAAACATTTTTGAATACAAACATGCTAAATCTAAGCGGTGACGTAAGCGTCAATTATCAATGGGGGGTTTGTCACAAGTAAACAAAAATAGGAAAAATGCAAAGAGTACTAATCAAGGAGATGGGGTTCTTGGGATGTGATAAGAATACGAGATAAACTAACCTATTGGGTACATGCTTTTGACAATAAATCCGTCGAATATTTGTGACTAGGCTAAACTATAGTGGGGGGAAATTCTCTCTCGAGCAACTTACCCCGAATCAACCTGGTTTCTCTCGAACACCGAGTTGCCGCATGAAGGACAACCTCCGCCTTAGCCTACTCACTCTCTCGAGCTGAGTGTGTGGGAGAAGGACTAGGGTTCACTTTCTCGAGCTGAAAATCATATCGACCCAATCCGACTAGCCATCAATTTAGTAGTCTTAGTTTTACGACCTCTCTCTCGAGCAAGCCAAAAACATAAAGGTGAAATTGTATTTGCAACTAAAATTTCATTAAGTTCCACCACAACTACTAAACGAAATCACATATAAACAACAAATAAATCATCAACAAGCAAGACCCAACAGATAATCTAACCCATATTCACAAAATCACACCCCAAGAATTAGAGTTTTAGCTAGACATGTAAAAGAGATAGAAATTTATACCAATATGAGTTTGCATTCAAATGGGTTTGCAGATTTAAGTCTTAAAACAAGCCAATAGTGAAGAATCCACAAGACCCAAGTCTAATTTCTTGGAGTTGAAACCCTTTGAATATTCAAGTTCTTCAAAACCATCTCCAAACTTAGAACTCAAAATTCTATATTAAAAATCTGATATTAAGCTACAACTCTCAACGAGTATTTATAGTTTTCAAAAATCTGTACTGCAGTAGATCATTCGGCGCCGTTAGTCAAGATCAGCGAACTGCCCTTTGGTAGGTTTCATCACCGTCTTGCTCTATCCTTCAGCATCGTCATGTTTTAGATCATTGGGCGACATAGTACTGCTTCGTGGAACTGCTCGGCGACACGCCGACTGATCATTTTCACTGTTGATTTGATCCTTTCTTTTAGGGCTCAGCACACTGGAACAAAATGTGAGGATAAGACCTTTTGGCGACTCGCCAAACGGGTTTGGCGATTCTCAGATCTTCATTTCTTCGTTCTTTTAGTTGCCTTTGTTCCTTTTTGCTAAGTAGTGTCTATGCTTTCCCTAAAACTCCAAATACCTGAAACTTAATGGTTTTCATCAAATATTGAGACAAAATATGCATTTGAGGATACTAATTCTGTCAAAATATAGCCCTAAATGAGTCAAATTTATGGACTCATTAGTCTATCATAAGGTCCAATGGGTATTCACCTCTCTATGTCTATCATAAAGCCCAAATGGGTTTTTACCTCTTACTTTACATGTATAGTCATAGGTATTTGCCTCCACATCATTACACAAGGATAATAAGTATTCACCTCTATGATCAACATAAAGGCTAATGGGTATTCACCTCTTGCCTTACAATAGAAGTTTTATTTTAAGGGTAGTCACCACACACTTATCATATCATGTCATGGGTAATCTCCTCATGATTATCTATTTAAGGATAAGGGAAGTCACCTCACATCCCTATCATACAAAGGTCTTTTGGGGAATCACCACAAGCCTTATCACATTTCATAGTCCTTGGACTTAGATTCATTTTAGGTGAGCAAACCTTTCAACCTAGAATCGTTCTATGTGAGAGCACCTTTCATATCATATCATATTCATGCATAATATCATATCTAGAATTATACATTAGACATGGATATTATCATAACTTAAGTGATTCTATCACTTCATACATTTAATCATCCTTAAGGTAGATTAGGTGAGTAAAGTCTTACCACAACCATTCTATCTAATAGTCTACCATTATCATATAAGCTTCACCTTTAGGGCCTTGACATACATATTTCATCATATTGGCTTTACTCTCAAAACCCTAGTGATCAACATTCATGACTACAAGCCTTACTCTCAAAGCTTTACTTCTTACAATCACCATACATACCTAGATTTCATGGCATTCTAATCACATTCTTCATTATCAAGTGATTCTAGTCATAAATCATCATAAAGGTTCAACTTCAAGCTATACTAGTCATGATCCATCATATATACTATAATCTAATTCAATTTATGTCTACATGCTTCTATTCTTGAAAAATTACTACTAATAACATCTATTCTAAAAGATCATCTCTAAGTCTTCAATTTCCCTCTTTAAGGCACAAACCCACATTACTTAAATTTCATCAATTAATTAAGGTTAGCCATGGAAAACACATAATATCATTATAATAACATAACTCAATACTAAATCAGTCATAAACAAGTACTATCCACTCAATTGGAATCATACTCAATTTAACCCACAATGTTGGAAGGAACCGTAGCTAGAATTGAGGTTCATCTTCACAATTGGGGGAAATCTAGGGTGCTCCATGGATGGAAGAATCCATGTATGAATAAACTATCATACCTTGATTATAAAGCCCTCACAATGCTTGCAACAATGCAGGAATTTTCCCTAACTTGCTTCTCCTTCTGCTTCTCCTTCTCCTTCTTCTTCTTATTCTTCTTATTCTTCTTCTTTGCTTCCTAGAGAGAGATTTTTTGGAGGGAATTGGGTCTCTTTGGGTGAATTAAAATAATGATTTAGATCAATATATTTAGGGGTCTAATAGCTTTTTATAGGTGGTTTAATTACTAATAAAACAACACCACTTAATAACTAATTAATTCTAGAATATATCCTTACCCCAAAACTTAACCGACTTAAAGGAGTGCACTGCCTCACCCACGATACCCCGACCCATGGGCTGTTGGTGGACCCACGGGCCATGCTGGTCCTCCATGGGTGGTGGTTTGCAACCCCACTTTTGGGGTCTTGACCCATGACCCCATCCACAAGGTGTGGATCCCCCTATGGGGCGTGGGCCCTCAATCGTGGATGGGCTGTCTTTTGGGCAGATTTGGGTGGTTTCTAAGGTCCTCCTCAAGGACCCTTGGTTGGTTCTTGGGGAGTTGTACTTTGACGTTTAACCCCAAAACCCTTCATTCTAAGTACGGGAGGTCATTTCTACGACTCTAACCCTCATGTCAAACTCTAGAACCCTAACTTAAGGCTCTAGTTTATCTTACTAGTTCTCGGGTGTTACAATATCTCCCCCTTGGGAACATTCGTCCTCGAATGACAGTCTAGGCACTTCTTAAGGTCACAAATTTACACTAGCAACCCATCATGCATGTACCACATCTAAATGCACACAACCAAGGAGGAAAACTTTAACTGCAAGCTAAACATTTTCAATGCAACACAAGAGAGTACGAACTACATCTAGCAACCCAAAATGCATGGCATTCTATATCTACTCATATTCAAGGAGAAACTACCATCTCGTAGCTAAAACATGCTCAACATACACTCATGGAGCTCATATGCAATTTATTCTCAAAAGCATTTATTCAAGGAGGAATCTTTAAACTCCAAACTAAGGCATGCTCATTAATTCATTTCATGAAGTTCTACAACCAACTCTACTCAATGCACTAAAACATGAGGTAAAACAATGCACATAAGTCATTTCTATCAAGTTCTAAGATTTTTCATGAACATGCATACAAGGAAATCATGATCACACCTACACACACAATGACCTTGCTATATAGGCACACCATCTCCCCCTTGGGAGTAAGCCTAGCTTGACTTTCTAAGGACCATCAGTAACATAAAAGCAACAATGAATCTCATTCATACTAAAGACAACATCAAAGTCTATCATATCAAAGTCATAAAAGACAAGCAACACTGGAATCTAGATAAATCTTAAAACATATATCGGTAGAAACATAAGGAGGTCACTCTTGTTCATGTCTAGATTGTAGCGCTTATTATCTATTCTTCTTTGGAGCACTGATTAACGTTTCAAAGACACTTCATCCAATTTTAAGTGTCAACGATCGTTAGTTAGTATATAACCCAACCAATTGAATTGGGGTCGATCCCACAAAGAGTAGCTTTCTTTGAAATTCAAATACAAAAGTATGATGATGACTTTTGCAGGTGAACAACACACACTTAAGAGTTTAACAATCAGATTTTCAAGATGTCGCTACCAACATACTTCAAAGTATTAATAAGAAACAATCAAATAACTAGAAAACACTTGGGGGTTTGACTAACCAACTGCCAAATTCAACTTAATGGGTGTAATCATTACCGATAATGCTAATCCGTAGCGGGTAGAATGGAATATAAGTAAAACAACTTTCTCTTGAACAATTGCATTATTTCTGTTGAGTTCTCTCGAACCTCAACACCATCCATAAGCTAACCAGCCTACGTTCTCATCAAATCTACTCTTTCGAGCTAGATAAAAAGGCTGGGTCTTGGGTTTCACTTTCTCAAGATGAAACCATCAAGGCCCACTACTTAGGATGCCAAAATACTATGTTGGTTCTATACTTCTCTCTCAAGCAAACACAAAACTCAGAAATCTATCACACTAACGATGCAATAGTGAAGTTAAACCACCATAATAATTTAGACCCGCTTCAGATTAACACCACAAATCACTAATCGATAATACCCATTTAGTAAAATGCAACAATTGGTCACATTGTCAAACCCCCAAGGTTAGGGTTTTAGCCAATTATGATGAAAAGTTGAAAATCAACACCCGCCACATTTTCCATAGATGGGTAAATAAAATTTGAAAGTTAAAATTAACTATAATCTTCTCTATTACAAAATCTCAATGAAAAACCTTCCTAAAAATAACATGAAATCCACAATGGCAGTGTTTTTACTCTCAATCTTTTGTTCTCACGTTTATGAATGTGTTCTCTCTCCTCCAAAAATCAATTTATGCAAATCTAATGTGTGGCTGTTTGGGACCAATCGGTGAGGTAAGTCGGGCTTCGCCGATCGTTCGGCAACTCACCAATTTTTTTCCGTCTCACCTTCATTTTCACCTCTTCTTAGTCCAACCACTATAAATTTAGGTGAGCTATATCGAGATCGCTTAGTGATTCTGCGGTGTGCCCTTTTTCCTTTCCTCTCGTGCAATAGCACTTGTCTAGATCTCCATTAGTACTTTTGGTGACCTCGTGATCCATCGTCGAAGTGATCCAACAACATGCCGAGTGGAACTGCTGCTCGCTGAAGCTACCCCCAATTCAGCTTCAACATTCTGTAACTTTAGGCAGTAGAGTGGAAACTTGGTGAGTCGCCGAGTAACATCAGCGATCGTCAGACTTTTTTCCCTTCTCTTTTTCGCTCGTGTTGTCTTTATTACCCATTTCTGTCCTAGCTTTGTTCCTCAATCCATGTATCAGGATATTAATGGTTTTACATCAATTGTTGGCACAAAATAAACATTTGAGGACACTAAATCTATATAAATAAAACTTAAATGAGTCCAAATCTCGGACTCATCAACACCCCCAGCTTAAACTTTTGCTTGTCCTCAAGTAAAACTCGAGTTCAACATTTAAAAAAGGATGTCTCAAACCACGCTACACAAGACTCAATCATGAATGCCCACAACAATACTCAACTTACTTATGCAAGGATCAATTGTGCACTCAAAGATTCAAGTTGTAACTCACCATTTTCAAAGATTCTCAAGTTCACAATACTTGCTTCAAATGCAAGTTCACGCTCAACAAAGGTACTCCAATGCCCTCACACAAAGATGGTTTTCCACATTCACACACATGTTCAACAATTTATAGATCCAGAATCACATACAACTCTCACACTGACAAATATGAACACATGCATGACTTCACCCATAGGTTTGCCCTTATTTTCAAATCAACACTTGCTTCAGCTCACTCAAGATCAACAAGGTCTTTTTAAGGCTTGTAACAGGGCTGAGTGTAAAGGTATGGTCATTTAGGTTAAGTGGTTGTTGTCCTCATGAAATGTGGTATGGACAACACTTTCTTCCCTTTTCTTCAACATTTTCATTCATGCTCAAAAGTCACCCCATTATTCACTTTCCATGGAATACCGGACACCCCATTTCTTTTACACTTTCACAACCTTATTTCAAACTTCTTCATTCTTTTTCTTTTTCATTCCTCTTTTCTTTTTCTCTTTTTTTTTTATGGAGGGGTTTCATCTTTCTCAAAACCATGGGTCAAAAGGGGGGGGGGGTTCTTTGCACTTCTTGATTTACCTTCTCTTTTTACCACACCCCCAACTTAGGCTTTTGGCCTAAGTTGGCTATTCAAACAAACCACATTTCATGAGTATTATAGGTGAAGGGATAAAGAGAGGTTTCATTTGCTCAAGTTTCTTCCAAGAAAAAGGGTAAGGCTCAAAGGGTGTTCAAGCAAAGTTCATACACTCACAAGGTAGGCCACAAAAGAGGTATAATGTCAAATTGTTTCATTCTTTAATATTTTTGCCTAAGATCATTTCAAGAGCTTTCATCATATAGTCAACCGGACCAACGGGGCAAATTCTAGGTGTCATCACACATGGTTCACAATAAGCTCATCACACAATGCATTGATACCAATGTCAAACAAGATTCCACACTTTTGCTAGTGTGCAATATTCATCACAAGAGATTCAATTTGATAACCGGCTAGTCACAACGAGATGCAAAAAGTTCACATATTGCCTATGTGACTTCATTTGGCTTCATCGTAGCCGCACATTTATGGTTGTTCAATTGAGAGCACTATTCAAATTACCGGTATTGATAACAACCGACACTCAAATTTGCACAAGAAAAGCCAAAATTAAATACACAAGAGGTGGTAAAATGGGTCCAAAAGGGTTCAAGAACACAGAGGAATTCACTGACCAAGCACACACCCCACCAAAAGCATTCTACGTTGACTCCAATGTGAGTAGAGAACTGACACTCCCGCAAATAAAATAAGAATAAAAATAAAAACTAGCAAATAAAGATAAAATTCTAGTATGTAAACATGCAGAGCAAGGTGACGAGGAATCTTCACTAAGCACCCAGTTGGCGAGAAAATGAACCAGTCGCCGAATGCTTCAGCGGTGCACCCAATGAGCTGAATATCGCCTTTAGTACCAGTGGGTGACACTCTTAGAAAGGAGAAAATCAGCGGAGATGCAGGAGGTCGCCAAACAGGTCGGCAATTCACATAATGGACTTGGAACATCACCGAACAATCATTGAGTTATGCTGTCAGCGCTGAAGTAAAAGGCAAGGAAAATTGGGTCGCCTAAGTACATCAGCGATTCGCCGAGAGATGAAGGTCTCCCGCCGAATGTTCCAAAATCTCAGCCCCATTTTGAAGTCCATAGGGTGGACTATATCATGCTCATCGAGCGTGTTCACCAATCCCCCAATAGCTTATTCTTCTCGCACAATATCTATAACGACCCAAAAAAATGATAGGTTGAACTAGAGCCTAATCGTGAGGGTCAATGTCAAGGTACGTGTTAGACTCCATAGTTGAAAGACCTTTTTAGGTTTGTATTAAGGGTTGCAAGGGCATGTGCCAAGGCAAGGGGGGCAAAGCCTAGCCAAAGGCCAAGGCTGCCCAGCACTTGACCAAGCACTGCCAGGGTTCACGACCAGTGGTCATGACCACGGTCCGTGAAGGGGTCCGTGAAGACACCTTAGCTTGGTGGGAGTGGTGTAGTTTGAGAAGGTTACTGCCTCAAGGACCACGAGCGTCACCATGAGCCGTGGTGCCCTTGACGGACTGTCTAGGTGGCCGTGAAGACCACTTAGGCCCTTGAGGGCTTGGCAAGGTTGGGAGGCACACTGCCTAGGGGACCACGGGCACCACTAAGAGCTGTGGTGCCCCTCACGACCCGTTAAGTTAGGCGTGATCCCTGATGAGGCTACCTAAAATGGGGAGTTTTAAGTAATTTCCCTTTTATTAGTTATTAAGTGGGGTTGATTTTAAATGGTTTATATAACTAGTATATATAGTTTAACTCTTTAAAAAATTCATTTACTCCTTATTTACCCAAATCAAAACAAAGAGTTCCTCCTTCCAAAAATTCTCTCTCTAAACTCAAGGAAGAAGAAGAGAGCCATTGAAGCTAGGGTTTGTGGATAGAAGTTGCTTCTTCCTCAAATTTCGTGGGGAATCAATAGCAAGGTATGGTAGTCTTCATCCTTGTCTAACTTTTCATTCAAGGAGCCAATTCCAAAGGTGATTTCAAATTATCAAAAACCTAGGGTTTTACTCAATTCATGGGTTCCTTCATCAAACATTTTCAAATGGTTATTAATGACATATTGTGATTGTATTAGTGTTTCGTTGATGATTTATGATGAAAATACTCTATGAACCCATGAATTCTCTCAATTCCTAAATTGTGCCTTTATGAAGTGGGTTTGATGATTATGAAAGCTTGTGAATAGAAATTATCTAAATTGCTTTGGGCTATTGAATTATATCATTATGCATGTCTTAATTATGGTAAATTGAAGGTTTGTTGGTGACTTGTGATCATGGCCTTGAAAGGGAAAATTATGACCAAATGAGATGTTGAAGTAGAATTGTGCTTGAGCTATTGATCCACTTGAAAGGTGGAGGTGTTTAATTACTATGTATGATTATGATGTGATGTATATGTGTGTGACCTCTATGAATGTATTATGATCATGTTTATAAGGAAATTGTATGTATGATGATGATAATGAGAAAGGTTATTCTCACATACACACACACTCATGAATGACTAATGAATGAAGTTCTATGATAATGTTAATGATGATGGGTTAATTGAAATTCTATTCTCAATTGTACTCTAATGACATGTTGTGAAAGGACTTTCTCACTATATGGGGGTTCTTAAGTGAAAGGTTATTCTCATCTTTGAATCTATGAGCTTTCCAATGAATGAATGAATATTGAGTTTGGGATGGATGCTCATCCGGGAGTTAAGAAGGAGTATCTAGTAACAATCTCTTATCCCATGATGAACTAATGTAATGAATGTAATGTATTCCGTGGGGAATAATGCTAAGCACTGAGTGGATATGGCTTGAGATGGATGCTCATCCGGGAGTTGAGGCGAGGTATCCAGTAACAATCTCTTGAGATGGATGCTCATCCGTGAGTTGAGGTGGGGTATCTAGTAGCAATCTCCCTATCCCTTAAACTATGTGCCCACATAGGTCTAGCTAGTGGATCCACTTAAGGTAAAAATAATGGTCCTACCTTAGGCAAGTAGGAATCCCTTATTCGGTGAGGGTGACACCGGGATTCCATGAATTGTTCACATGATCTATGTCGGTTTAGGATTACCCCCACAAAGAATGTTAATTAACTATGGCTTCTTAAGAATGCATTACTTACTATGGGTGGTCATATAGGACGCCATCTATGCATTGCACAAGTAGGGTTTGAGAGAGGTTGTGGTGTGTTCCTTTATAATGTTAAGTGTAATGAATGTGCTCTTATGATGATGTTAATGAAGAATGTTGACTTAATGTATAAATTAATGAAAATGCTTTTAATGAAATGAAGCTAATGAAGAATGTTGACTTATATGCTTGAATGAGATGATGCATGCTAAACTTGGATTGTATTATGAGTTACTTCCTTGTCTATGGTGTCTTCAAGGAGTACTTAGTGTGAGTAGTAGTATGGGATGCTACTTATACATTGCACAAGTATGACTTACAGTTGCCCTAGGTGATGGTCTTTATGTCTTGATATGACTTATGTAATGTTTATGTCTCTTATGTATGAGTATTGTGTAAGGATGGAAAGGTTGAATGGTAAGTTCACTTTTGGTGCCCTTAAGGTGGTACTTTGGTGTGGTTGGTGGTATGGGACGCTATCCATACATTGCACAAAGTATAGCTTGAGGGTTACTTGAGGTGACGGCTTAATGTGAAGGTAATGGTTTATATGTCATTATGTTCTAATGTGGTTAAAGGACCTGTATGTTGATTATGTCTTGTATTATGCCTCTTATACTTATGTTCATGAAGTTTTCTCAAAATGGCATATATCATGGCTTTCAAATAAAATTTCCATTTTAAGCATGATTTTGCATGGCTATCATACTTCGTACTTAATTGTGCTAACCCATTCTTCTTCATATTTTACTACAAGTGTAGGTTCCGTCATTTGAGTGGTTTTCTCTAGTGAAGCTTGGATTTGAGTTCTCCAAGACTTTTGGTATGTCCTCATAGCTCTAGGACAAGTGGTTGATGCTTCCTTTCTTTTCATGTAATAGATAGTTAAGACATCGATTGTAAAGGGCCATTACCCTATTTTGTATCAAGTATGTTGTTTAGATGGCCATGTGAGGCGTTAGACTTCTGCTTGCTTTTAAATGTTTCTATTGTTGGATTTATAAAGAAAAATTTTAAATTACGCACTTTTTCTAAGTATCTTATGTTATGAATGCTATGAGGTTTGTATAAGACCCCTTCGGGGTCAAGTACGCCGTGTCACGTCCGGGGTCTAGTCTCGGGTCGTGACAATATCCTACACCTGCAAAATCAACACACATTATTTAAAACACTAACACTTGGGTTGCCTCCCAAGAAGCACCTTATTTAACGTCGTGGCACGAGATTGAGATGCTCTCAAGAATCCTCCAGGTACACCACCTCAACCGGAGAAATCTCTTGGCACTCGCCAAAGTATAACTTCAAGCGTTGCCCATTCACCTTAAATGCAGGTCCTTCTTGACCTTCAACTTCGATGGCACCATTTGTGAACACTCGTGTCACTCTAAATGGTCCTGACCATTTGGACTTGAGATTTCCTGGAAAAAGTCTAAGTCGAGAGTTGTATAGTAACCCCAGTCTCCCACTCTGAACTCCCTCTTAAGGATTTTAGCATCATGCCATTTCTTCATCTTTTCCTTGTAAAGGGCTGAACTTTCATAAGGTTTGAACCTAAATTCGTCCAACTCATTTAACTGCTCTACTCTCTCTTTTGAAGTCTTTCACCAGTCCAGATTTAGAGCTTTCAATGCCCACAATGCTTTGTGTTCCAATTCAACTGGTAGATGGCAAGATTTACCAAAAACTAGCTGATACGGAGACATACCAATTGGCGTTTTGTATGTTGTACGATACGCCCATAGTGCGTTATCAAGCTTTCGAGAACAATTAGTCCTATTAGCATTCACTGTCTTGGCCAAGATGCTTTTGATCTCCCGGTTTGACACTTCAACTTGGCCGCTTGTTTGGGGATGATATGGAGTTGCTACTTTGTGTTTCACTCCATACTTACTTAATGCGGCTGAGAACCACTTGTTGCAAAAGTGGGATCCCCCATCACTAATAATAGCCTGAGGAGTACCAAATCTCGCAAAGATGTAGCATTTCAGGAATTGAACAACACTTTTCCCTTCATTGTTTGGAAGTGCAACAGACTCCACCTATTTAGAAACATAATATACAGCCACTAAGATATACTTATTACCTAACGAACTCACAAATGGGTCCATGAAATCTATTCCCCAAACATCAAATAACTCAACTTCTAAAATGGGTGTAAGAGGCAACTCGTGTCATTTGGACACTCCACCTTGTTTCTGAAATTGAGTGCAGTTCTTCACAAACTCATGAGCATCTTTGTAGAGAGACGGCCAGTAGTACCCACTTTGTAGAACTTTAGCAACTATACGTACACCACCAAGATGACCCCCAACCGGTGAAGCATGAGAAACATGAAGAATTTCGATGGTTTCTTCTTCCGGAACACATCTCCTAATGATATGGTCTGCACACTCTCTGAATGAATATGATTCATCCCAAAAGTACTTCTTAACATCAAACAAGAACCTCTTTTGTTGGTAGAAGTTCAGTTCATTCGACACACTATGTAATTGGCAAAATCAGCTTACCAAGGAGGTTATTTGAGAGTTATCGTGAATACCTCTTCATCGGGAAAAACATCATTTATGTCGATCTCCAGCTCGTCATTTTCCTTGCCTTCAAATCTTGATAAATGGTCAGCCACCTGATTTTCACAACCTCTCCTATCTTTGACCTCAAAGTCAAATTCTTACAATAAAAGCACCCACCTTATCAATCTTGGCTTGGCATCCTTCTTCGCCATCAGATAACGCAGTGCAACATGATCAATGTGAACAATCACTTTACCTAGCAAGTATGCCCGGAACTTCTCAAACGCATAAACTACCGGAGCAATGGATATTTGGTTATAACCGGAATACCCATCCAAAAAGCAATACCAATCTCTCTTGGAGTGTCGATCAAGCATTTGATCCATGAAAGGCATGGGAATGTTATCCTTTTCAGTCCACGAATTTAACTTCCAGTTATCCATGCATACTATCCACCCGGTCACCGGTCTCATAGATGCAAGCTCCCCCTTTTCATTTGGGACTACTGTGATGCCTCTTTTTTTTGGTACACATTGTACCAGACTTATCCATTTGCTATCCATAATAGGGTAGATCACACCTGCGTCCAACCACTTTACTATCTCCATTTTCACCACCTCTTGCATCGGTGGGTTCAATCTCCCCTGATGTTCAACACTTGGCTTACAATCAGTATCATGTTGAATTTTGTGAGTGCAAATACCGAGAGGAATGCCCACTATGTCAGCGATAGTCCAACCTATAGCTTTGATATTCCTTCTCAACACCTCAAGGAGCAATTTTATCTTCCATTCAACAAGTCAGCTGCAATGATCACCGGCAAGGTGTTATTTACCCCCAAGAAAGCATATCGGAGATGGGAGGGAAGTACTTTCAACTCCAAATTTGGTGGTTCTTCTGTTGATGGCTTTGCGGGAGGACTTTCTCGATTTTTTAGATCAATGTCCAACTTCAATGGAGTCTTTGAATACCCCCAAAGCCTGAGAGAGCCGCTACTACCTCTTCATACCCTTGAATTTCGAACTCATCCTAGTGAGCAAGCACGACTTCAAGTGGCTCACTCATACATATCAAATGGCTCACACTAGCCACCGCCTCATCAATAACATCAACAATGGAGACCATGTGAATATCACTTGGGTGTTTCATTGACTTACACACATTAAAGGTTAATTCATCTTCCTTCACCCGAAACTTCAATTCTCCACTTTCAACATCCACCAACGCTCTTCTGGTTGCCAAGAATGGTCTTCCCAAAATGATGGGAATTTTAGAATCTATTTCACAATCGAGAATGACAAAATCAGCCGGGAAGATAAATCGGTCAACCTTTACAAGTATGTCATATAGTATCCCCACATGATTTTTAATTGATTGGTCCGCCATCAAGAGTCTCATTGTTGTGGCTTTTGGTTCCCCCTACCCAAGTTATTTATAGATCGCATATGGCATTAGGTTGATGCTTGCTCCGAAATCGCATAGGGCTTTAGCAAATTAGAGCATGCCGATAGTGCAAGGGACGGTGAAGGCTCCGGGATCTTCTTTTTTTTTTATCCGATCCTTAATCATAATTGGACTACAACTATGGGAAACTTTGATTGTCTCGAAATCCAAACTCCTTCATAAACTTTGCATACCCCGACATTTCCAACAATGCCTCCACTAGAGGGAGATTAATTGATAATGTCTTGAACACCGATAAAAACTTCTTGAACTTCTCATCCTCATTCTTCTTCTTTAGACGTTGGGGAAACAGGGGAGATATTTTGGGTAAAGGTTGCATAACTTTTGGGCTTTGATTGTTGTTTCTCCATATCCTTTTGTGGTCCTTTGGAAATGATTTGATTGATAGGTGCCTCTTCTTCCTCCATCCCTTTGTCTTCTTCATGCATTTGAGCTTCCTCATTACCCGTCACATTGCCTATTGCTACCTTTCCACTACGAGTAACCACAACCAACTCTCTATCATCATCTTCCATTATCATTTTTGGTTTCAATTGTGCTGAAAGTAAACTCAACTTACCTTCAAGTATCTTGATTGCATCTGCGTGAGAGTTCACTTTATTGTTCAATGATGAAAAGTCATCTTTCATCCCTTTCAACAAATCATCCAAACCTTCAACTTTATCACGGATGCGTGAAAGCAAATCATTCACCCAGGGACTACTTGCACTCCCTTTTAATTTTGGGCTCTCACTGGAGTGAGTGTGGTCCTCTTCATAGTCATCCTCCCTTCTCCAATAATCACTTTGCTCAGCCCAATCTTGATAGTATCTCCTTTGCTCTCCCCCCTTGTGATAGGTCCAACCTTGATTCCCACCTCGCTGTAAATAGCGTGGGTGGAAACCCTCCTCGTATCTCTTGGAGTTCCAACCTTGATTCACCCCCGGATTTGAATAGCCTAAGGAAGAACCCTCCTCAACTCTAAACACTCCACTTATCCCCTTGGTTTTTCCCGCATTCTCCATCATATGCTCTTGTAAAAGCTCCATTTGGGTCAACATTTTTTTGATGTTTGCATCCCTTTCTCTTTCCTTAACAAGTTGTTCGTGTGTCATTCTAAAATAAAAAAGGAGAGACTTGATCCTCTTGAATGTACGAAGCTTGATTTATCTTTGTCATTTCATCAAGAAGAAATGAAGCCACCTCAAATAATTGTAACATTATTCCCCCTCGTACAAATTGATCAGCCACTCCTTTATTAACCAAATAAAGACTCCGGTAAAAATATTGAAGTAGCAAATCGTTTGGTAGCTCATGAGTTGGGCATTTAAGCAAGAGTTTCTTAAACGTCACCCACGTTTCATGGATGGGTTCACCCTCCCATCGCTTGAAACTTTGAATGTCATCTCTAAGTTTCATCATCCTTGATGGGTGAAAGAATCTTGCATTGAATTATATAATCAACTCCTCCCATGATGTGATGGAATTGTTTGGTAACTCGGCTAACCACTTACTAGCTTCCCCCGTTAAAGATAGTGGAAATAACCGAAGTCGGATTGACTCTTGTGACACATTCTTGAATGAAAACAGGCTACACACCTCTGTAAAATTTCTTACATGCTCATGCGGGTCTTCGTGTTCTAGCCCTCCATAGAGTCCTCTCATTTGGAAGAGGTGAAGAATCATGCTAGTGACCTCAAATATTGCATTCCCATCAGCTTGTGGTATGCAAATTGCTCCCATTTCACCAAATTGATATGAGTTGTAAACACTATTGATATCATCGATACCGTCCCAATGACCTGCTTGACTACCATTCATCTCTTTCTCACTCTTTTTTACTTCTATGTAGTCCAACCAACACTACACTATGCAGCCTAAGCCAATTCAACTACAACCAACAGATTCACATGTAAAATCTTCGATCAAAGAATTTTAAGTAACGCTACTCCCTGGCAGCGGCGCCATTTTGATTAACGTTTCAAAGACACTTCATCCAATTCTAAGTGTCAACGATCGTTAGTCAGTATAGAACACAACCAATTTCGTTGGGGTCGATCCCACAAAGAGTAGCTTTCTTTGAATTTAAATACGAAAGTATGATGATGACCTTTGCAGCTGAACATCACACACTTAAGAGTTTAATAATCAGATTTTCAGGATGTCGATACCAACACATTTCAAAGTATTAACATGAAACAATCAAATAACTAGAAAAAACTTGGGGGATTGACTAACCAACTACCGAATTCAACTTAATGGGTGTAAATCATTACCGATAATGCTAATCCATTTTGGGTAGAATGGACTATAAGTAAGACAACTTTCTCTAGAACAATTGCATTATTTCTGTTGAGTTCTCTTGAACCTCAACACCATCCATAAGTTAACCAGCCCACGTTCTCATCATATCCACTCTTTTGAGCTTGATACAAAGTCCGGGTCTTGGGTTTCACTTTCCCAAGCTGAAACCGTCAAGACCCACTACTAAGGATGCCAAAATACTACATTGGTTCTCTACTTTTCTCTCGAGCAAGAACAAAACTCTGAAATCTATCATACCAAAGATGCAATAATGAAGTTGAACCACTATAATAATTTAAACCCGCTTCAGATTATCACCACAAATCACTAAACGATAATACCCATTTAGTAAAATGCAACAATTGGTCACATTGTCAAACCCCCAAGGTTATGGTTTTAGTCAATCATGATGAAAATATGAAAATCAACACCCGCCACATTTTCCATAGATGGGTAAATGAAATTCAAAAATTAAAATTAACTAAAATCTTCCCTATTACAAAACCTCAATGAAAAACCTTCCTAAAAATAACTTGAAATCAACAATGTTAATGTTTTTACTCTCAATCCTTTGTTCCTCACATTTCTGAATGTTTTCTCTCTCCTCCAAAAATCAATTTATGCAAATCTGATATGTGGCTATTTGGGACCAATCGGCGAGGTAAGTCGGGCTTCGCCGACCGTTTAGCGACTCACTGATTTTTCTTCGTCTCGCCTTAATTTTAACCTCTTATTAGTCCAACCACTGTAACTTTAGGCGAGCTAGATCGGGATCGCCGTGTGATTCCACGACGCGCCCTTTTTCCTTTCCTCTCGTGCATTAGCACTTGTCTCGATATCCATTAGTACTTTTGGCGATCTGGTCATCCATCGCCGAAGCGATCGGCGACACGCTGAGTGGACTGCTGCTCGCTGAAGCTACCCCTAATTCAGCCTCAACATTCTGTAACTTTAGGCGGTAGAGTGGCAACTTGGCGAGTTGCCGAGTTACATCGGCGATTGTCAGGCTTGTTTATTCCTTCTCTTTTTGACTCCTATTGTCTCTATAGTCCATTTCTATCCTAGCTTTGTTCCTCGATCCATGTATCTAGAAATCAATGGTTTTCCATCAGTTGTTGGCACAAAATAAGCATTTGAGGACACAAAATCTATATAAAACCCTAAATGAGTCCAAATCTCAGACTCATCAAGCACTCCCTTCCAAACCAATTGGACCGGAGGAAGGTTAGGGTTGGGACCTATGACGAGTATCCCCTTAATTTCTAGCAACTTTAGGGCAATGCCTTATTTTGTTGCCCAACTCACCACAACTAAAACAAAGATTAGTGTCATGACCCAAGGCTAGCCCCTAGACGTAACACGGCATACTTGACCCCGAAGGGGTCTCATACAAGCCTCTAGCATCATCATTACACAGGACATAGAAATAATGCAAAAAATTTAAAACTTTACAATCGAAGTTCAACTTCACTTTTCATAAAAGAAAGTAATAGGAAATCTAGACTTTGTCTCATGTACCATCTAAAACATAGGAATACAAGGTTTGGGACTTATCCCTTTACATCAATAAAAGTATCAATATAAGAAGCCCAATAGGAACTAAGAAATGGCTACTCCGTTCTCGGACTTGAGGATTCACCACAGTTGGAGATAAGCAATCCAAGTCTTCTTCAAGAAAGAAAGTGTATGCCACCTAGCCAGAACCTACACTTATTACAATGTAGGAGAAAGGGGTTAGCACAAAAAGTACTAAGTATGGAAACATGCACAAAATCCTTGACACATGATAAAAATGACATTTTATTTGAAAAGTATGCCTTTGTCAAGTTTAGAAACCAACATGTATTTACAATGTACAATACAAGCCATAATCACATTTATACTCACTACATAGTAATGTCAACACCTTAACAACCCCTAAGGAACACTTATGCAATGTATGGTTGGCATCCCATAATATCAACCCTACTAAGCACCCCCTTGAAGCTACCTTGGTCATGCACATCATCTTTAGACCTCATTATAATCATTAGTCAAAATTATGGAAATAGTCATGTACATTACTTGAATACAAGGAAAGTCATTTATAACAACTATCCATTCAACACACATGCATACATTTGTATCTCATCATAATATAGAGGAACCATCCTACAACATCCTACTAAGTCTACTTTTGAAATGTGGAGGTGAAGGCCCATATCCCCACTCCTACTAAGTAAACTCACCAAGAAGTCATAGTATAGTTCATTTCTCATTCATTATCTTTATTATATAGGGAAAATTTTCCATAACCGATATAGACCATGTGACCTACATGGAATTCGGTGTTGTGTAACCCCACACCGAAAGAAGGTGTCCTACCTACCTAAGGTAGAACTAAATGTGTAGTTATAATGTGGATCCACTAGCTAAGACCTAGGTGGGCACATTTAGGGACTTAGACACTAGTGCTAGACTAGGGAGGTCATGTTACCACTCTAACCTTGACGTTAACCCTTTCTAGGACACTAGGTTATATGTTAGGCTCTAGCTTAGGTCATTAGATATCTGAGGTATTACATTATCTCCCCCTTGGGAACATTCATCCCCGAATGATGACCAAGACACCAAACTAAGTTAGAAACCCTAGACTAACATCTCATCATGAATGAAACATTAAAAATGTGCAAAAACTAAAATGCACTAATCACGTCATGCACAATTTCATAGGAGGACATTTCAATTCCCTTTTTCAACATGGCCAATGCAATACTAGAGAGTAGGAACTCCATCCACTAATCCAATGTGCATGAAACTCATCAATTCACACAAATGTGGGAGGAACTAACTTCTCCAACTCAAATAAGCTCAACATAACAATATAGAGCGAACATATCATCTCATCAACACATCATTTAACATATTCATCATTACATCTCATGGAATCAATAATGCAATAATCATACAAAATGCAAATCAACATGAGGAACATTTACTTCATGAAAACTCAATATATGCTAAACATGAATTCTCACAAGAACATGCACTATTTTAAGGAAATCATGGAAAATTCATACCACACACATGACTCTCAAAACACTTAAACTCAAGAGGAATTACTTACCTTAGGTTTGAATAGGAGTAGAAGGAAAAATATGAGGATAGCATGACTTCAAATCGGCCTTGTCCTCCCATGTAGCACCCTCAACTAAGTGATTCCTCCATAGAACCTTAACGGAAGATACTTCCTTATTTCTGAACTTCTTCACTTGCCAGTCCAAAATCTCAATCGGGACTTCTTCATAAGAAAGGTTCTCATCTACTCCTAAACCCTCTAAAGGAAGGATGAATACTAGACCACTAATGAATTTCTTGAGCGGAAACATGAAACACCGGGTGAACCAGAGCCAACTCATTTGGCAAGTCCACCTCATAAGCAACTTTCCCAATACGCTTCAAGATTTGGTATGGGCCTATATACCGGGGACTAAGTTTCCCCTTCTTGCCAAACCTCATCACACCTTCATAGGTGAGATTTTCAAGTAGACCCAATCACCAACCTCAAATTTAAGATCCCTTCTTCTATTGTTGGCATAGGACTTTTGCCGACTTTGGGCCATCTTCAACCTTTCTCTAATGAGTCAAACTTTTTCAATGGCATCATTGACTAGTTCGGGACCAATTAGAGCAAACTCACCTACCTCAAACCACCCAACCAGAGAGCTACACCTTCTTCCATATAGTGCTTCATACGGAGCCATGGCAATGGTGGAGCGGTAACTATTGTTGTAGGCAGATTTTATCAAGGGAAGATGATCATCCCAATTACCCTTGAAATCAATCACACACGCCCTCAACATGTCCTCTAAGGTTTGAATGGTGCATTCGTCTTGACCATCCATTTGAGGGTGGAAAGCAGTACTAAGTTTAACATTGGTACCAAGCCCTTGTTGGAATTCTTTCCGAAAATGTGAAGTAAATTGAGCACCCCAGTCTGATATGATGGATAAAGGAACCCCATGCAACGTCACTACCTCCTTGATATATAACATAGCATAATATTCCACCAAAAAGGTAACCTTGATGGGAATGAAATGGGCAGATTTAGTCATCCTATCAACAATGACCCAAATAGAATCATGTTGCCTCCGAGTACGAGGCAAACCCACAACAAAATCCATATTCACCTCTTCCCACTTCTAAGTGGGAATATTTATATCTTGGAGCAAACCTCCCGGCTTTAGATGTTCGGCCTTAACTTGTTGGCAATTCGGACATTTGGACATAAAACCCGCTATATCCTTCTTCATACCATTCAACCAATAAACTTCCCGTAGGTCACGGTACATCTTGGTGGCTCCCAGATGAATAGAATACCGCGAACCATGAGCCACTTCTAGAATTTTCTCCCTCAAACCATCAACATCCGAACACACAACCTACCTTGGTACCTAAGAATCCCATCTCCCCCTTGGGAGAAAACCTCAACGGACTTGATGAGAACCGATTCTTTCAATTCCATCAAAATAGGGTCAAGGTGTTGCTTAGACTTCACATCAACTACAAAGGATGATTCGGAACTATGATGAACCATGAATCAACCCTTGGTGGAATCCACTAGTTGGACACCTAACAGGGCCAAACTATGCACATCACGAACCAATTCCTTCTTCTCATCTTCTACATGAGAAACTCTACCCATGGAAAATCTACTTAAGGCATCCGCAACCACATTAGCTTTTCCGGGGTGGTATAGGACACTCATGTCATAAACTTTCAAAAGCTCCAACCACCTTCTTTGTCGGAGATTCAAATCTTTTTGGCTAAACACATATTGAAGACTGTTGTGGTTGGTAAACACATCTACATGTACCCCATAGAGATAGTGTCTCCATATTTTTAAGGCAAAAACCACCGCTGCTAGTTCGAGATCATGGGTTGGGTAATTATTTTCATGAATCTTGAGTTGCCTCGAAGCATAGGCAATCACCTTACCATGTTGCATGAGAACACACCCAAAACCTACTCTCGACGCATCACCATATGCCACAAACCCATCGGTACCCTCCGGTAAGGTCAACACCAGAGCGGAGGTAAGCCTATCATTCAATTCTTGGAAGCTTTTCTCACAAGCTTCCGAACACTTAAATTTATCCTTCTTTTGAGTTAAGGTCATCAATGGAGAAGAGATAGAGGAAAAGCCCTCAACAAATCTCCGATAATAACTGGCCAAACCCAAAAAGCTTCGAATATCGGTATTGGATAAAGGTCTAGGCCAACTCTTGACCGCATCCGTATTATTAGGATCAACCTCAATACCCTTGACCGACACATTATGGCCAAGAAAAGCAAACGACCTTAGCCAAAACTCACACTTACTAAACCTAGTGGTCTTTGAGGACTTGCAATACCATCCTCAAATGGTCCTTATGATCACCCTCACTCCTTGAATAGATCAAAATGTTGTCAATAAAGATAATCACAAACAAATTAAGATATTGCCTAAATACCCTATTCATTAGGTCCATGAACGCCGCCGGGGTATTTGTTAGACTAAAAGACATGACTAGGAATTCATATTGACCATATCTTGTTCGGAAGGCTATTTTAGGAATGTCAACCTCTCTCACCCTAAGTTGGTGGTAGCCCGACTTAAGTCAATATTTGAAAAGTAACTCACCCTTTGGAGTTGGTAAAACAAATCATCAATTCTAGGAAGAGGGTACTTATTCTTTATAGTGACCTTGTTCAATTGGCAGTAATCAATACATATCCTAAGGGACCCATATTTGTTTTTCACAAATAATACCGGAGCACCCCATGGAGATATGCTTGGTTGAATGAAACCCTTGTCCAACAAATCTTTGAGTTGTGCCTTCGATTTTTTTAATTCGGCCGGAGCCATTCGGTAAGGGGGAATTGATATGGGTTGAGTATTCGGCAAAAGATCAATGCCGAAGTCTATTTCCCATTTGGGAGGAATTCCAGGCAAGTCATTGGGGAAGACTTACAGAAACTCCCTCACTACGAGGATCGACTCTAAAGAAGGAGTATCATACTCAATGTCCATAACCCTAACAATATGATAGACACACCCCTTAGAAATCATTTTACTATCTTTTAGACATGAAATGAACCGACCTCTAGGGATTGAATTTCCCCCCTTCCATTATAAAATGGGCTCATTTGTAAATTGAAACTTTACTACCTGAGTTCTACAATCAATGGAAGCAAAACAAGCATGAATCCATTCCATCCCCAAGATGACATAAAAGTCCAACATATCTAATTCTATCAAATCAACCAAAGTGACTCTATGAGACAAGGAGATAGGACATCCCCTATATACTCTTTTAGCTATAACCGAATCATCTACCGGGGTAGACACAAAAAAACGTTCTTTTAACTCTTTAGGTGCACTTCAAATTTCATAGCCACAAAAGAGGTAACAAAATATAAAGTGGCACCAAGGTCTAATAATGCATAAACACCAATTGAAAATACTTGTAACATACCGGTAACAACATCCAGAGACCCCTCTTGATCACTTCTAGATTGGAGGGCATAGAAGCGATTCTTCTTGGGAGCATCAGAATTAGAACCACTTGGTGTAGCTTGATTACCCTCTCTTCCCTTGGTAGTACGGGTTGGACAATATTTCAATTGGTGCCCACTTTTTCCACATCCATAGCACACACCCATACCGGCAAGACATTTTCCCTCATGCTTCTTACCATACATTGCACATGTAGGGTTCTCCATGAAAGATCCACCCATATTTTCTCCTTGAGTCTTAGGGTTAGACACGCTATCTTTGTTGGTATTAGGAGCATTGGAGGAACTTTGATTGGAGAACCTCTTCTTAAACCTTGGTCCACTTTGACCTTCAAACTTACTCTTAGAAGAATTTCCATCGTCGGGCCTTGGCCTCTTCATCTCTCTATTCATTTTATTGAGTTTTGTCTCCTCAATTTTTTGAGCGTATATATTGAGCCTTGAGATATCCATATCATGATGGAGCATTGCCGTCCGACATTCATCTTCAACCAAACCGAACACCCCCACTACAAACTTATTCATCCTAGCCCTTGAATTTTCCACCAAAGTTGGAGCATACTTGGATAGTTGGGTGAACTTGAGAGAGTACTCCTTCGCACTCATACCCCCCTTGATGGAGGTTCATGAATTCTACCAACGTTTGTTCCCTCATCTCTAGGGGGAAAAACCTATCAAGTAAGGCCATCTTAAACACTCCCCAATTAACCGAGCCCTCTCTCACGGGTCTCTCATCCTTCCATTGCTCAAAGCATACTTGAGCTATTTCTTTCAATAGATAGGCGGCTAGTTCCGCCTTTTGTTGAGAAGATACTCCCATGGCATCCACCACTTTAAACACTTCATCTACAAAGCCTTGTAGGTCTTCATCCACTTTAGAGCCATAGAAGGTAGGGGGATTCATCCTTGTGAAATCTCTAATTCTTGAAACGGGTGTCCTTGAATTGGGGTTTACCCGAGGCACGACTTCTCGATTAGCTTGGGCCATTATGTCTTGAACTTGAGTGGTGACGGCTTGAGTTTGAACCTTCATGAGTTGGGTCAAAGTTTGAAAAGTCGCCCTTATCTCCAGTGAAAAGT